>PVKS010000465.1:0-195009 GCA_004027875.1 Aplodontia rufa
GAAAGTAATAGATTGGCTGCCTCAAGGGTCAGGGCAGCTTTGGAAAGGGTACTGATGACAGTGTTCTCAAGGTTGCAAGGACAGAGTCCCCAGCCAAGATGGGGAGACAGTCACAGCAGGCAGTCTGAGCTGAGACCTGGGTTTGCCACGATAACCAGCAAATAATTCCTCAAAGCCAAAAAGGACAATGGAAGCAATTCCGAGAAATATACCCCAAATCAACACAGGATCGGTCAGAAAGGAGAATCATATTTGACCAATTAGGGCCATCCCAGTGTGAAAAGAGTGTGGGCTCCCTGACCCAGTGGAGAGAGGCCTTTTGTTCCAAGGATGACAGTTTTAAGGCAAGACCATTAAAATTGAAAATCTGAAAGAATTTCTATAATAATATAGCCTCCTCCGCCCCAGAATGGATTTAGCCAGAGCCTCTCAGGGGATAATGAACATGTGGCACTCAGAGCCACTCCCCACTTCCTGACCCAAAGCCCTCTTTCTTGCTGACGCAGAAACTGGCCTCAGCATCCTTCTTAACACAGTAGTCCAGGTATTCACTTCCCTATAACCTGGTCACTCTCAAAGTACTAGTTTCAAGGGCCAACCAAGACCAGCGTGATGCCACCAGAAAGGAAGAAGAAAGACGCATGCAGATGGAAGCACCCCTCAGCAGCAGCTCTGGCCAAAGGCCTCACAGGCAAATGGAATTTTTGTACTCATCTCATGGGGGTCAGTGTCAGGCAGTGGATGGGGTCTGGCTCAGTGTAAGCACAGAAGGAAAAGCAGTGTAAAACCAGCAAAGTTAAATGAAACCCAAGAACCCTGACCAGACATCCCAATGGGATGGGCAAGAACTTTCCTCCTTAGCTTCTCTTGGAAAGAAACCAGATCACCTCCAGAGTTTGGCCATACTGTAGGTATCTCTGAATTATACAGATGGATTTGGCTGTGGAATTAAAGAAAATGTTCCATGTGGCCAACAGAAGGGGCTTGGTTCTAGTTTCAAAAAAAAAAAAAAACCAAATCACTGTGGTTTAGGCTAGAGGCCAGAGCGCTCCACCCAGGCGCAGCCTGAAGACAGCCAACATCAGCAAGTTTCAGGAGGGAAGGAGGCTAGTCACTCGATCCTAAAAACCGAAGTCCCAGAAAGACAGTAAAAAAGGGGTGTGGCTCTATAGATGCCATTCAGTCGCTCATTTGGCCACACGGGGAGCAATGTTTGGGAAGGAACAGGCATGAACTTCACAGATCTTCCAGCACGGACCAGAAGGAGGGAACTTCCCTCCCACATCACTACCGGTTATTCCATGACCCTTTTCCCAGGTGTGGAGCAGACCCCTGGCTGACCTCACCTGGCTGGTTCCAACAGGGGTTGACATTCCTTTTCTTTTTCCAGGTTCCCCTAAGACTCAAAGTTCAAGTTCTAAATATCTCTGGAGTGGGGCTGTTCTATGAGGGGTGTCCCCATGGAGAGGATGCTAACGTGCTGGCATTCTGTTAGAAATCTGCAGGATGTGCTAGCCACGAGCAACACCCCTCAGAGACTCCAGAATTCTCTACCAGGGAGGACACGCATGTCCCCTCTCTGACTCAGCACCTCCCCTCCTCGCTCTGACCTCACTCAGTGATTGCAGAGAGAGGATGGAGGCTGTATTACACCAATCCAATACTTAGCTGCTTGAGGACACACAACACCCCCAGACATCCAGTCACCTCCCAGCCCCATCTCTCCTCACTCACCCTTGAGCCCCCAGGTTGCAGCCGGAGTGCCAGGAGGAAGAAGATGGAGGGGGGCGGATGCGCTCGTTGTCATCCTGCATCTGCAGACGGATGGGCCGGCGCAGCCCCCAGGAGATATTCAGCAGCCCCTCCACAATGAACTCATCTTCTTCCTGCCCACAAAGCAATCAGCCAGGTCAGCCCACAGAAGCCCCACAGAAGCCAGCACTGGACCAGGGGGCGGGGGACAGGAGATAGCATCCTTCACGTGTCCTATCTGGGTACACCTGGACTATACTCATAGGATATGAAAGGTATTCACACACCCCAGCTCCAAACCACGCTCTGCTACAAAGGTCCCTGACACCCTAAGGCTGCCGCGAAGGAGTTGGGGGTATAGCTCCGTGGTAGAGCACGTGCCTAGCATGCATGAAGCCCTGGTTTCCACCCCCAGCTCTGAAAAAAAATTACAAAAACATTTTTATTTTTATACTAATAACTTTTAAGAAATCAGTATGTACCTTTTAAAATAAGCGAGGCTAGCCTTATTAATAGAAGCAAGAACCGGGTTTTTCCATTATAACTTTTCCCTCCCCTACTACGTACAGCTATAACATATGTTTAGCGATCCAACCCTCTGGGTGAAGGGTATTTAAAGTAACATTTCCCCATGTTTATTCTACAGAACACTCGCTCCTTCAGCAGAGGAACTGTTGCCTTAAAAGGATGTTGAGTGATCATGAGCTGGGAGAGGTGCGTTAATCAAATTTCTTAATAGAACTTCCTGGCTAACATGCTGTATTATGATTCTCCAAGAGGTGAATAAATCCTGCAGGAATTCCAAGTTTATACTCAAAGGTTGTTGGCTAATAGGGAATTAAATGTGAAACCCTTCTAAGGGTATCGATATGTTCTATGTTGAAAATGTAGAGCCCAATTAAAGCCTTTAATCGGGTAGCTCCTTGAGGATTTATTCTTTTTTATTGTTGTTTGCACTGGGGATTTAACTCCAGGTCTCACTAACTTGCTTAGGGTGTTGCTAGGTTGCTGGCCTCAAAGCTGTGATCCTCCTGCCTCAACCTCCCAAGCTGCTGGAATTACAAACATGCACCACCACGACTTTGAGGATTCTGTAAGATGTACCCCAGGAACCAAAATATTGCTCATGGCCCAGCCACTAATTAAAAAAAGCTTTTAGGACAGTGCCAAAAAGGGTCAGCTTTCCTCCAGTCTCAGAAAAACCCTTCCCAACCCATGTTCAATGGGCAAGTCCCATGATGTCAGACCTGGGTCATGGCCACATCTTCAGGACAAGTGCAACGGGTGAAAATGACATCTGTCCTGTGAGCAACCCAAGCCAAAAGATCATGGGGGAGGTTGAGGAGTGAGACAGTAAAACTGGGGAACAGCTTCAGGGGTGGGGATCTTGGGGAGAAGGGCTTTATGGCTGGACTTGGTAGCACATGCCTGTAATCCCAGATAGGAGGATCGCAAGTTCAAAGACAGCCTCAGCAACTTAGTGAGACCCTAAGCAACTTAGCAAGACCCTGTCTCAAAACCAAAAAATAAAAAGGGTTAGGAGTGTAGTTCAATCATTCAGTGCCCCTGGATTCAATCCCAGGTACTAAAAATAAATAAATAAATAAATAAATAAATATTTAAAAAATAGAAGATGTTATGTAAGCACAGATGATTTATAAGGACTTCCAGCAGGGCAGGACTGGCATCATGACATTGAACTACTGTAGGACAGAATTTAACTCACAGTAGGACTTTGCCTGAGTGGAGTGGGTTGAGAGACACAGGAAAAGGTCACTGCATCCAACATCCCTACCCCACCAGCCTGCCTTAGCAGCTGAAATTCCACCATCTGCTATCTATTTCTGTGGATTAAATCGTCATGGCTCGATAACCTGAAAAAATGTGTTGGAGAGGGCATTACACAGGGCTTATCAGTTAAGAACACTCGAGTATAAATTACGCCTCTGGCCTTCTGTATAACTCGACTTCTATCTGATAGCAGGCTTCACAGAAATGGATACAGGATGGGTAAGCTTAGCTTTGGGGGTGGGGGTGGGGCTAGGGAAGTCAGAGGGACAGCAAAGGACATCCTGAGAAGGTGGCTGAGAAGACGGCTGCAGGTCCGGGGGAAGAGGGAGAGTTACCACCTAGAGCTTACACGATTTGCCCGGCTGCTGCAGCCATAGGACTTGGGCCCAGAAGCATAAGCACAGAGGACTGGGTACGGTTCTGGAACCACCAACAAGAAGACACCTGCTTGGGAGCTGTCAGAGAGGATCATCTCTGGAGACTCCCCTGTGAGACTGTGCTGCCCCATGGCACTCCCACAGGAGTGTCCCCAGGACGGAAAAACTCATCTCTTCTTCCAAACAACCCCAAGGACTCTTGCCAACATTCTAAGTGAGAGGCCATGCACTGGGTCAGGAGAGGCAGGGACCTCTGGGGACCTCAGGCCCTTCTGAACCAGGACATGTGGAGACTAGGCCAAGCCCACCAGTGCAGGAAACTCCCTGGCCTTCCCTGGAGGCACCTTACCTCTCGGTGTCGCAGCTGCAAGTTCTGACCTTCATAGTACAAGTTGTAAGTCTTTAGGTGCAGGAGAAGCTCGTTCCTTAGGGAAATCACAACATTTTCAGCTGAAACCCCTTATCATGTAGTCATTCCTTTTTTCTCACCTCTAAGTGTATGTTGACATGGGCGCGCGCACACACACACACACACACACACACACACAGAGTGTCACAACTACCACCTCATTGCCACCTTCCCCCAGGATCAAGGTCAAGAGGAAGCACCACCCCAGACCTGAGCGAATGTAAGAAGTAACTCTAGAATGCCTTGGCAGGTCTGGACCGCCAAGGCTGGCAACTCCGACAGCACTGCTCCCAAACCCAAGCCAAATGAGCAGGCAGATATGCCACAGAGTCATAGGCACAAGCACCCTTCTAGAAGGCCACAGATGAGGTCCTCCCACCCTACTTCGTGACAGCTTCCCTCCCTCAGGCACGCTGTGAGTGAGGACAGGTTTGCACAAGACTCAGACACTCTGAGGCTCTTCAGAAGGTTAACAGGGACAGGCCTGGGACATACTGACTCAGGCGTTATTGACATGACCTCATCATGGGTCTAAAATCTTTCAAACTCCCATGAACAAGAGTGGATGAGCAAAGGAAGTCATTGTCACTTGATGGAACATTACACAGTAATAAGGAGAAGAACAACAACACAGCACAGATGAATCTCATAGTGAAGGCAGCCCAGACGCAAAAGAGAACACAGAGTACAATTCCATTTCTACAAAGTTTAAAATGGGCCAGGCACATGGCGCACGCCTGTAACCCCAGCCTCAGCAACTTGGTGAGACCTTGTCTCAAAATCAAAGAAACGTAAAGGGGTTGGGGATGCGGCTCAGTGATAAGCACCCCCGGGTTCAATCCCCAGTACCAAAACAAAAAAGTTTGAAATGGGTTTTAGGATTCAGAATAGAGAGTCACCTTATGGAGCCGTGAATGGAAACGGACAGGAGAGAGCTTGTGAGCCCTACATATATCCGATTTTCTTTTTTTTTCCATGTATGTGTTACTGGGGATTCAGTCTAGGGCCTCACGCATGCTAAGCCAAGGGCTCTACCACTGGTTTACATCTCAGACCTTTTAATTTTTATTTTTTATTTTGAGACAGGGTCTTGCTAAGTTACTTATGGCCTCACTAAATTGCTGGGGCGGGCCTCAAACTTGCATTCCTCCTGACTCAGCCCCCAAGTCACTGGGATTACAGGTGTGCGCCACCACACCCAGCAATGTTCTATTCCCACCCACAATGTTCTATTTTTGATGCAAGTTTATCTAAAAGTGCTTGTTATTGCACTCCATGAGGAATGAGAGGGGAGGGAGGTAGAGGAGGCTGCCTGCCATGTGCTTATTCTCAGGCAAGAAGTGACAGAATCCAGTCCTTAACCCAGCCACTCAATGCAGAGATTTTGGACCATTATCAGAAGTCAAACCCCACTAGAAATTTCAAGAAATTCCTGACAAATTGAACTAGATAAGCAGGCAATTCTAAGCAAACTGGAATGAATTAGTGGAAAATGTGATTCCAAATAAATTAAAACAAAAAGTTGTCTGGTACTTTTGAATACACAGAGCTGAAACTAGGATTTTAAATTACTGGTCAGGAAAAATCCCTGGGAAGATCCTTCAATAAGGAGGTAAGAATATTCTGGATCTCACACAATAGGCATCTATGTCTGGACAAGTGTCTAAAACAGTGTAGTCGCAGATGAACTCAACACTTGTTTGTGATACTCATGCTGAGCAGAAAAATATATCCTCACAATTAAAACTGAAAAGTCACCTTTGGTTCAACCCTTGCATATTAGCAAAAAAAAAAAAAAAATCTGAGTTCAAGAGACCAGTGTGTAGAAAGCAATGAACCTCTCCTTTCTACTCAGAGGACACCTGTGAAAATTTTAACCCTAACCACAACAACCTCAGGACAGACAACCCAAGCCAGGACTCCCCCAGGCGTGAACACCACAGGTCTGTGAGGAGTCTTGGCCTATTAGGGCTGCTATAACAAAATACCAGAGACTGGGTGGCTCATGAACAATAGGAGTTCACGTCCCACAAGTCTGGAGGACAAGAAGTCCCAGATCAAGGTGCCGGCAGATCCAGGGCCCGGTGAGTGCCTGTCCCTCACAGACAGCACCTTCTCCCTGCATGCTCGTGTGGTGGAAGGGCAAACAAGCTCCCTCAGCCTTTTCTCTAAGGTACTAATCCCATTCCCGAGACCTCCACCCTCACAAGCTGTTCATCTTCCAAAGGCCTCATCTCTTCATACCTTTAGTCCAGGGGTGAGGGTTCTACGTGTGCATGTGGAGCAACCACAAACATTCAGATCATAGCCAGCAAGGCCAGAGCCACCTTCCAACTCCTTCTCCTGGAAGTTTCCAAAATATCACCTCCTTTGAACCCCAATAGATTCCATGCCTTGCTCCCCCTTCAATTCCCCAACCCCAGGCTAGGTTTGGGGGCAGTTTTTTGTTTGTTTGTTGTTGTTGTTTAATCTGTAGCTGCAGATTTGCTATTGTCTCACAAGTCCAGCTTCAGCTGCTTGGCTCCTTTTCCCACACAAGAGCCCTGACTCTGATGCACAGAGGAAGCCCCTCTGCCAGCGGCTTCTGTCCACATACAATGCCCCACACAGTACTGGCCACTGGGGATGCAACCTTATGGCCAAAAAACCCTTACTTGGAAATGTATTTATCTTGTCCACATGGGACCAGGGAAGTTTGGTGACTGTAATCCATTCTTCTTTCCTCTTTTCATCAGAAGGGCAGGCCTGTAATGGAAAGGAGAAGACCGGTTGAAGGGGAGTCACGTCCTCGGGAATTCAGCAGAACTTAGGCAGCGGTTGGCAAGGGGAGGAGGACGACACAAAATCAGAATTTCCCCCAGATCCCCAGCTTGGGGCACCCAGTGCCAACCCAGGGCTAGGGGCAGGCCACTCTGTTGGCTGCTGCTTCTGAGAAAAAGCACCCTAGGAAAGACGGCAACTCTTGAATACTCCAAGAATAAATTACCCCACCAGAAAGAACACTGATACCTAAGATGGTCCCAAGGATGACCAAGGAGCCTTCTCCTTGAAGGAGCAGAGAGACTACACAGCGTAGAGACTCACCAAATGGGGACAGGCCAGGTTCTATGGGGTGCACTGAGCACTGTGTGTGGATCTTAAATATCCCCCAAAGGCCATGGGTTGGAAGCTTTGGTACCAGCCCATGGCACTGCTGGGAGGTGGTATAACCTGCAGGAGGTAGGATCTCATGGAAGGAAGTAAGGTCATTGGAGGCGTGCCCTTGACCTAGCTTCCCCTTCCTCCCTCCCACTTTCTGCTGCATCCACCATGAGGCCAGCAGCCTGGCTCCCTGCCATGATGTGTTGCCTTAATACAGGCCAAAGTGAAGAGGCCAAGCAACCTCTGAAACCATGAACCAAAACACATGGTTTCTCCTTTTAATTTGTTCACCGCAGGTATTTTGTGACAGTGATGGAAAGCTGACCAACACATGGAGGATGGAGAAACCACCAAAAATGCCCAAGTAGAGCTAGACTCAGTAAGCCACAGCATGTAATCTATGATCGCCATTAAAATCTAGGCAATTTCATTACCTCTGAAAATAACCACACATTATGAAAATGCAGATTATGAAGCTACGAGTCTAATTTTGTTTTAAATGTAAATACAAAATATTCATAGAGAGCTGGGCACAGTGGTACACACCTGTAATTCTAGCAGCTTGGGGGGCTGAGGCAAGAGGATCACAAGTTTGAGGCCAGTCTCAGCTCATTTAGCGAGGCCCTCAGTAACTTAGCAAGACCCTGGCTCAAATTAAAAAATTAGGAGTTGTAGGTGTAGCTCAGTGGTAAATCAACCCTGGATTTAATGCCCAGTACCAAAAAGAAAAGAAAAAAGCATAGATATTTATACATATAAATACACACATTTAGATATGTATTTGCAACATCTGGGGCTAGATTATTCTTGTTTGTGGAGACTGTCCTATGTTTTAGAGAATATTTAGCAGCATCCTTGATCTCTACTCACTAGATCACCCCAGTCATGACAATCAAAAATGTCTCCAGACATTGCTAAGTGTCTCCTAGGGGCAAAATCACCTCCAACTGAGAAACACTGACATCTATATGAACGCAGAGAGATGACTGAAAGGCTGGCTTTACCTGGGTAATAGCATTACCAGCAACTTTTTATCAAACATTTCATTAAGTGAATTTTCAAGCCTGGTGTGGTGGCACACACATGTCATCCCAGCATCCCAGGAGGCTGAGGCAGGAGGATCACAAATTCGAGGCCAGGGGCTGGAGTGGTGGCTCAGCAGTTATGGCACTTGCCAGGCTTATGTGAGGACACGGGTTCAAATCCCAGCAATATGTATACAATGAAGTGTTGAAAAGCCACTTGAAAAACTAAATAAATTTGATTGTCACTTTCTCTCTCTCTCACTGTTCCTCTCTCTTAAAAAAAAGTGCTGTTTGAAAAAACAAAACAAAACAACAAAACACACAAACAAACAAACAAAAAAAAAAACAAATTCAAGGCCAGCCTCAGGAATTTAGTGAGATCCTTTCACAAAATAAAAAACAAAATGGGCCAGGAAGATAGCTTAGTGGTAGAGCATTCCTGGGTTCAATTCCCAGTTTAAAAAAAAAAAGGCAAAAGAAAAAAAATTTGCAAATATAAAGCTGAAGAAACAGGACAGTGAACCAATGAACAGCCAAGGCTAGTGTACCCCTAGTGTTTTACTATACCTACCCCATCACATATCGTCCATCTGTACTTCCCTCAACCTAGCTACCAGGCCAAGTTATTTTTGATTCATTTCAAAGTACATTACAGACATTAATCACTTTCTACTAAATACTTCAACATGCATTTTTATCAAACTGAGCTCAACATTTGTTTCTGGAAACAGATGGAACCCGCCCTGCTGACACCTTGATTTTAGCCCCATGAGAACCATGACTGACCTCTGACCTATGCTACTGTTAAGATAATAAATCTGTGTTGTTTTAAGCCACTGAGTTTTGGTAATTGATTATGGTAACTATGGGAACCGAATGCAAAGGTCTCTGAAGAAAGGAATGAAAATCAGGGGAGGGAGCAGAGAGGGTAATTCAACTCAGAAAACTCCACGTCTATCTGTATGCCCAAAAGTGGTCCCCTAAAGATACAACTGGGCTCTCTAAATTTTAAAAATAGCTTAAATTTTTTTTTCCTGAAAGGAAAAATAATCTGACCATAAAATCAGAGTGAATATGTATTGCATAAAAAGGGAAAAAGGAAAAAAGTGAGACAGGTTTTTTTTTTCAAATGACAATGACCCACAACTAATGAATATCCAAAAAGTACTCTTTATACGCAAGTGCAAATTTTCACTTTCAACAAACATTTATTATGTGCTAGTCATGCCAAACATAGTACTTCTGGAGAGCTCAATGCTGATTCAAAATGCAAACGGGCCCTGCCCTGCCCTTGGGGTGCACAGACTAGTAGGAGGGGGATAAAGGAGACAGACCCTCCTACCAAAGGAAGGCAGGGCTTTGGTGACACACAGGACACCTAATATGGGTTTGGGTGGGGAAGCTGGGGGCTTCCTCTGAACTAAGACGCCTTTGCTGAGATGGCCCTTTGAAAGGTGAGGGTGGATGTGTCCAAGCAGAGGGATCAGGCGCCCCTGAGTGGTGCAGGATGGGGTGATGGATGTAGGCATGAGGTCAGGGGAGCAGATGAGGTCACCACGGAGAGAATGGAAAAGGACTAAGCAGGGCTCTGAGGAACCCAGTTGGTCAGGGTGGACAGAGGAAGAAAAGAGCGTTGGCAGGGAGGGGCCAAGAGTTAAAGTATTCTGGAAGCCCTTGAGATGGAGGCCATGGTCGGCAGAGCCTGACGCTGGTGGTGGGAGCCCAGTAAAGGGGAACCTCCCCCAGAGCCAACTCTACAGCCTGGTGGGACAAGGAATCAGATTGAGTGGTGCCTGGTGCCCTCCTCCCGCTGGGCACTGGAGTCTGTCTTCAGCCAGGGCAGATGCTATTCTATTCTTTCTTTGGTCATTCCTCTCCTTCCATTCTTTTGGTTCTTCTTCTGCAATCTTTTATCTCCTCTGTCTAGCACCACCATCCACCCATCCATCCCTGCAGCTATCTTTCAAGTCCACTCTCATTTTTACTCATAATCTCCATCCCTTATTTTCCTCAGAATTCTCCAGCTACTTTTCAAATTCAGTGGCTGAATTTTCTGCAGGACCCTCTCTTTGTTCCCTGCCTTCAATATAACCTATTTGGTAATTCTGTTTTGCATCTGAAAGCCATCTGCCTTGCTCTTAAGACGGTTCCCTCTTGATTCCACGTCCTCTTAAATCTACTGAGAATACCAATTAGAGAATATAAGTCTTCTCTATAGTTATTAAATCTGTTTGGGACTAGAGGAAAAATAGGTGGATCAATGACACAATATAACATACAGAAATAGACCCAAGCACATTTGAGAACATAGAATGTGAGCAGAATTTCTAAATAGTGGGAAAGATAGATTATCAACAACAACAACAAAAAGTCACTGGAGAATTAGGTGATTTTGGAAAGGGAAAGAAAGGGAAACTAAATCCCTATCTTCATCCAGTCACCAAAAGAAATCACAGATGAATAAAAAAAGTAAGCATTACAAAATAAAATACTGGGGATGGAGTGGTGGCTTAGCAGCTGGAGCCCTTGCCGGGCATGCACAAGGACCTGCATTCAAACCCCAGCACCATGTATACAGCTAAGAGTCTGAAAAACAAAAATCAGATTAATAAATAAAAATTGATTCTCCCTCCCTCTCACTCTCACTCTTTAAAAAAAATTTTTTTTTTGAAAAAAAAAATAAAACACTGTTCTCTCCTCTAGTTGCCCAAAATGCCAAAAGTAAAGAAGGCCAAGGGGAAGAAGGTGACCTTGACCCCTGCTGTCATCAAGAAGCAGGAAGCCAAGAAGGTGGTGAACCCCCTGTTCGAGAAAAGCCCTAAGAACTTCAGCACTGGACAGGACATCCAGCCCAAAGGGACTTATCCACTTTGTAAGATGGCCCCACCAAATCCAGCTGCAGCAGCAAAGGGTTGTGCTCCACAGGTGGCTGAAAGTGCCTCCTGCTCTTAACCAGCTGGCCCAGGCCTTGGACTGCCCGAGAGCGACCTGGTGGCTTAAGCTTGCCCACAAGTGCAGGCCAGAGTCGCAGGAGAAGAAGCAGAGGCTGTTGGTCCAGGCTGAGAAGAAAGCTGCAGGCAAAGGGAAGTCCCCACTAAAAGACCACCGGTCCTTCAAACTGGGGTCAATGCCGTCACCACCTTGGTGGAGAACAAAAGGGCTCAACTGCCCTGTGTGGCAGGAGAGGAATCCCTAACTGTATCAAGGGGACATCTGGCTCCTAGGAAGGCAGGCAACACTGTCGCCTTCACACAGGCTAACTTGGAAGGCGCTCTGGCTAAGCTGGTGGAAGCTCCCAGGATCAACCACAGTGATAGATATGACGAGACCTGTTGTCACTGGAGAGGCAACGTCCTGGATCCAAAATCTGTGACTCACATTGCCAAGCTGGAAAAGGCAAAGAATTTGCCACTGAACTGGGATAAAACGTACTGTTGGGTTTTCTGTACATAATAATAAAAATTGTCCTTCATCCAGAAAAACAGATTAAAACAAAATTCCACTGCCAGGCGTGGTGGCCCATGCTTATAATCCCAGTGACTTGGGAGGTTAAGGCTGGAGGATTGTGAGTTTGAGGCCAGGCTGAGGAACTTTGTGAGACCCTCAACATCTTAGTGAGACCCTGTCTCAAAATAAAAAATAAAAGGGACTGGGGATGTAGCTCAGTGGTAAAGCCCCTGGATTCAATCCCTGTACCAATACATAAATAAGTAAAATGCTAAAGGACAATGTAGTATAAATTTCAAGTGGGGAAAAGAAAAAAAACCTCTCTATTAAAGACTCAAAATAAAGAAGACATAATATATTTTTTTAAAAAAATATTAACCTATAAAAATGTCCTTTTCTTTCTTTTTTGAACATTTTACTCTATACAGAGTCAAAACGCAATTGTCAAATTGAGGAAAATATTAACATTACATAAAGCAAAGGGCTAATGTCCTTCATATAAAAAGGGTTTTAATAAATCAATTTTTAAAAAGTCCTATATTCATTTTGAAGAAGGAGGAGTGCTCAAAGGATATAATTCACAGAAAAATAAATTCAAATTAATAATAAATCCATGAAGAGACCTCATGACCATTTTTTCCTTACCAGATTGTTACAAATCAAGTAGTCAGAGGGCCCCAACTACACAAGCACAACAAGACCCAGTCATTTTCTCTCTATGGTGAGTTTATCAAGGCCACAGCAAAAAATCCAACCTATAGGCTCCTGTGGCCCCCTCGTGTTGTCTCTGATCTGAGTTCTCCCCACCTTTTCTTCTATTTCTCAGGGAAGGAGCACTAGGAAATACTTCCATAGTCTACCATGTTGCTGAGCTGAAATTCCAGGTCAGTGACTCTAAGACCCAACCCCTTCTCTGTCTGCCTCAGGAACATCTATCTACATGTCTCTTTACAAACTTTCCAACCACGACCCCAAATCCCTGACTACCCCTCCAGACAGCTGCAAAAATCAAGCTAAAGTTACACGCATGCACGCTTTAGGGCAAAAGGAGCAGCAGTAACAAAGGGCCGGAAGTTTAGAGTTCAGTCTCAAACAGAGCATTGTTCCTCACATAAGTAAGAGTCAGAGGAAGACAGTTTATGGGGCTGGAATGTGGATTCAATTGAAGACTTCCTCCAAGGTTGCCTGCCAACATCTGTGGCCTTGGCCTTGGAGAGAGAGATCTGCTCAGCCCGCTGATTGCAACGCTTCTGCATTCCCTGTGATTATCTAGAACTTACAGAGTTCTGTGCTCCAAAATGCCTTGTAAGAATCATTTACAAGCATCACTTCCCACAATGCCTTGGGAATACAGAATGATGATCACGGGGTCTTTGTAGAAGGGAAGGGGAAGAGGGGAAAGAGGGGCTTCCCACATCAGCAGCATCGACTCTTCGGAGCTTATCATACAGCAGAAGGAGAGAGGAAGAAAGAGGACAAGAAAGGAAGGGAAGATTTCACACAAATGTTTATTTATTGGAGCTGCTCTTTGGAAGTCTAAAGCATTTAAATACTGAATTTCCTCTATGAACAGGGTTTCTTACCCCTCAAGAATTCTAAATCAGCTGGGCACAGTGGCACATGCCTGTAATCCCATCAATTTGGGAGGCCGAGGCAGGAGGATTACAAGCTGGAGGCCAGCCTGAGCAAGTTAGTGAGACTTTGTCTCAAAATAAAAAATAGAAAGGGCTGGGATGTAGTTCAGTGGTAAAGTGCTTTCCTAGGATGTGCAAGACTCTGGGTTCCATCCCCAGTATCACCAAAGGAGGGAGAAAAAAATATATATATACACACATATACTTTATTAGAAAATGAAGTACATGTTGAATGTCCACAAGGCATGTCTGCAAAAACTTTAGATTTCACTATTGCTGGATTTGCCTGGTTGGGACATGAGCCTCCTAGTCACATTGGGCTCCTGTTGGGACCACCAGCCAGTCATTTTCCCCCTCTAGCCCTAGCTGCATGCCTTGGCAGAATGTTCTGGATTCTCCTCAGTTCCATTAACCTCCTGAGAGAGGCCATCTAGCTTGTCAGTGGGATCTATTTCGTCCCCTGTGGAGACCCATCATGATGCCTGCCTGTTTCTAAGACAACTCAAGGGCTCAACCTTCCAGAAGACCCAAGAGAATGTCCTTACATAGGAAAGGTTCCTTGGCCATTAAATGTGACACATTTGCTGTGGAACCTTCTTGGTCTACTTTCCGTGCCCTGCAGGTGTCTTCAAACTCCTTCTTCTGAACCAAGCAAAACCTAGGCCCTGATCTAAACTTTCCTCCCAGTCTGAACTGTCCCCATCACCCCCAGGGCAGTGTGTGTGGGGATAGGCGCTCAGCACTCAGGTTGCCCCTCTTTGCCACCATTCAGAAGTCCTTCTTGGTATTTCCCCTCCCGGGCCTGGACCTTCCTCCCTCTGGGCCCACGGCTCCCAGCCCGTGCCTCTCTCCTGCCAACACTCAAGGAAAGAAGAGGTGGGAGTCAGCAGCAGCCCAGGGAAGGCAACCCGTGGTCTTGGGTCAGGGATCCCTAGGAGCAGAGCCAGGAGGAGGACCCATCCACAGAATCCTGTATGGCGGCAAGGAAGCAGGGCAGGCGGGCAGTGAGCTAGCAATGCATGCTTCTGCTGGAGGCCAGACACAGCCTGCTCCCAAGGGAGCTCTGGGGTGCAAAGAGCACGGAGCTGTCCAGCTCGAAGCAGGCAGGACAGCCTTATCCTCCTGTGTCAGCCAAGCACTGATGCAGGACCGCTCATGGAGGAGCGGGTGACTCCCAGGAACTTCCCGCAAGAGCTAGTCTCAGGATAAGGGAGCAGCTAGGGCCTCCCGGGAGCCAAGGCTCACCACACGCAGTCCACAGCACCCGGCACACCAGGCCACTTTTGGTATTGACGCTGGGAAGAAGCAGCTTCTCAGGGGACCATCCTGGTGCTGCGTGAGGCCAGGCTGCAGGAGTGGGGACAAACCTGCCCCAGCTGTATGCCAGGGAAGGCCCCATCACTGTCACTTGACGGAGCCTCCCTTCTTCCTTTTCACAGACCCCACTCACAGGTGTTTCCAGCCTCCCACATGAGGCCTCCTAGAAAATAAAGGAGGGGCTGTCCAAGGCCGGGAAGTTCACAGGCTCAGCTTCCTGTGAGGAGAGCAAATGCCAAGTCCCTGAGAAGCCCCCAGGGGTGGGAATGGCATCCAGAGCTCTCTAAAGACAATAACAGCTGTGCTGAGCCCTTGGTTCTTCCAAATGCAGGTGTCCTCACTCCCCGCAGTCAGGGAGCCCAGAGCTAGCTCCACATGGTTCCTGTTCCAGCCCCAAGAGAAGGGTCTCTCCTCGTATTTGTTGCCTGGAAAGTCCCAGAAGAAAGGGGCAAATGCAGAACAGCAAGACTCAACCCCTGGAAATTCCAGAGTGAGGTGGGTGAGGAATCCCCTGTGGTTGCTGTTTCTGCCTTCCTGGCTTCTGGCAGGAGCCAGGCCCATCCTGCCCCCTCAGCTCCCAGGGTGGGAGGTAGGACAGGAGCCAGTTCACAGGACCACACAGCCCTGATCTCAAGGATGCACACCTGCAAGCAGGGAGAGACAGACTCGGGGAGGGAGGGACTTTATAGGGAGTTCCTAGGGTGGCAGACCCTCCAGAGCCGCCACATGATCAGTGAGACAGCAGGAACCTTGGAAAGGTCCCAGTTGAACCAAGGATGAAGGGAAGAGCAGCTGGCTTTTAGACAGGTGACCCTGCGGGAGATGGGGCAGGAAAGGGGTGGAAGAGGGATTGCTTCAAAAATCCTGATGTCCAGGCTGTGATCCAGACAAGTGATATCAGATCCTCTGGGAGGGACCCATGCAGGAATGTTTTTAAAGCCTCCCCAGATAGTGCCAATTATAACTATGAAGTGACACACGCCTGTATTCCCAGTGGCTCAAGAGGCAGAAACAGGAGAATCACAAGTTCAAAGCCAGCCTAAGCAACTTAGCAAGACCCTGTCTCAAAAGTAAAAAGAAAAAATGGGCTGGGGATGTGGCTCAGTGGTTAAGCACCTCTGGGTTCAATCCCTGGAACCAAAAAATGAAAACCAACTATGAAGTCTGGTAGAAATAGAGCTGTGGAGACTGAAGATACCACCAAATATATTTCAAAGTATCCTCTGAAGAAAGAAATAAAAACTTCTAAAAGCAAACTGAATTGGATCTTTCCTGTTACTAATATCTCCAAGGAGACATTGTAGAGCATCTCAAAGGGTCAGCACATGCAGGTACAGAGCTGATGCGAAGGGCCCCGTCCTGCAAACCAGAGCACCATGTCGTAGAAGCCAGGAAGTCAACCCTGGGCCTCAGCTTGATGTAAGGAAATGCTGGCCTGCAGCTTCCCTTTTTGGGGCCTGTCCCCACCTCTTCTCTGAGTCCTGCCCCTTCCTCTGAGGACAATCTAGATCTCCTGGGTTGGAAAACAGAGTTATCCAACACAGTGCTTCATACTATGGTGTTAAAGACTGAACTTGGTTGGTTCTCTCAGGGAATCTGCTTTGTAACCAAGCAATGACAGAGGAGATAATGTGCAGCCCTCTGTCCTGCCCTCATTCAGGGCAGGAAGGAGTGCCAGTGGCAAACAGGAAACCCCGGCCCCACAGTGCTACATGAGGAAGGAGACTTGAGATGTGGTTTGGAGCCCTGCCAAGATCTGGAGATGACAAGAGAGTCCCCACAAAGGTCCTCCAACGTGAGCCTGTCCTGGGCAGAGCAAAACTCAGGGTGACTCTGAAGGAGATGAGGAGTGCTTTTCCACCTGCCCGCTTCAGTCAAAAGAAGGCCCACCTCCTGGCCAGGCTCTGGAATCTGCTCATCCCAAGATCCTTCCCCGAATGAACTCCAACATCCTCCTCCCCACCCCCTGTCCAGATCCCCAGGGCCCTGCTCAGATCCCCAGGGCCACTGACACTGCAGGCTCTTCCAGCCACTCTGCTCAGGAAGGAATCTGGCACCAAACACTTCACAGGGGTGGAGGGGGCACTGAAGTCAAGTGTCCTAGAAGTTCCACTTGCAAAGCTTTAATTTAATTGTGAATAAAAAGCTGTGCCCCTTCTTCCCCCAACCCCCCAAATTTTAAGCATCAGAGAAGAGGTTACTTTGCCCTGCCCAGGAGGAACAGCATGGAGGAAGCCAGAGGGAAAGGGTTCAGTCCAAAAGCTCTACCAGAAGATCTTGCTGGGGGAAACAGAACAATCAGGGAGCCTCTGGTGTTAATGATAAGACAACAAATGTGGATAAATAGACAACTACCAGGCCTCAGAGCTCACTAGAGGCTCTCTATTTACCTCATTTAATCCCCCACAACCCCAATAAGGAAGGAATTCAGGGCTCAGGGTGCAACTCAGTAGCACAGCACTTGCTTAACATGCATGAATTTTTGGGTTCCCTCTCCAGCACCAGAAAAAGAAGAAACTTTATTTTCCCCATTTTGCAGGTAAAAGAATTGAGTCACAAAGAAGCTACATAACTTACCCTAAGACACAGCCAGTAAGGACAGAGCTGAGGTTTTAACCCATGATGGCCCAGCCACGAAGCAGAACCCCATATACTACAGCTCCCCTTGGGGTGAAGGGGAAGGAGACTTCACCAAATCGACTGACCCAGCTGTAGTATGGTGGGTCTGTCTCTGAGTGTGTATCAACATCTGGAGCCCTTGCCAAATCCCAAATGCCTGCCACCCCCACCCTGCGGTTTCTGACTCAGTGACTCTGGGTGGAGTCTGAGATGATGCATTTTTTTGTGTACCCCCCCCAAACCCTCATGCTGGGGATCAAATCCAGGGTCTTGCGCATGCTAGGCAAGAGCTCTACCACTGAGCCACATCCCCAATCCATGATAATGCATTTCTAACAAGCTCCCAGCAGTGCGCAGTGCTAATGATCCTAGGCAAAGGCTCTTGTGCTATATCTTGGTTCTTCTGGGAACCCCACAGAGAAGGCTTTATTTTTCACTGCTATACAGATGAGGAAACAGAAGGTCCCAGAGGTTAGGCAATTTGTTCCAGGTTACACAGCCCACATGAAGCCTGTGCTGCTTCTACGGTATCTGCCGAGAGCTGGATCTGAGGGACTCCCATGCACGTACAGGGGAGACAGCAGCAGGTAGGAGTCCCGGGAAATACAGGAGGGAGTGGCTGGCCCTGTAGACAGGCCGGAGGAAAGGCAGAGCCTTGCCCCTGCAGGCCCAGAGGATGCGGGTCCCTGACCAAGAGCCTGGGCACCAGCATTCATAGAGCCACTAACCCTGTCACAGAGCACCCTGTCTACAGAATGAACTACTCTCCATCATGGGCCCCACAAATCTTTCCTACCCTACCCTCACAACCAGAAAAAGCCTCAGCTACTGGCCAGTGACAGACTTAGACCCTTTCCGATATGCAGCTCAGCCTGGCCCACCGGAGAGATGAGGAACTGAAACAGCAAGCAGCAGGGCTGGGATTCCCCAAGCAGGTGGGTCTGCAAAGTCCCTTCTTCCACACCAACTGGGGCCACCTCGGCCTTCTGGCTCAGACCCTCCATCACGCATAGGCCTGAGCTCCCCAATACACAGGCACTGTGCGGCTGGAGCTCCTGCCCCAAACGCCTGCTTCCTGGCCCACTCCAATGGGCAGGCGCTGGCCAGGTGAACGACCAGGCAAGCAGCCCCAGGGACACCCAACAATTGCCTCCCAGGCTGGATGAGCAGCCTCTTGTTTATAGGGAAGTCCCCGCCAGCATCCACAGGCTTTTGACCTTTTGGATGGATATTCAGAAGAAAATTCAAGGGCCCTTCACCTCTCATCAGAGAACCAGAGACCCAAAAAAGGCCTACAGGAAGCAAAACTTTCCGACAGAAACAGTGGTACATCTGCGTGGGCGTGAACGTACAGGTATGGGTGGTGTAAGGGAAGGTGTGTGTAGTATGTATCGGGTGTGTGGTGTGGGGTATGGTGTTGGTAGGGCACATGTGTGCAGTGTGTGTACAAGTGTATGTGGGGGTATATGAGACTGCGGGGTGTGTGTGTGTCCGTTCTGATGGGTTGGCCCATGGTCATGTGTGTGTGATATATGTGAGTGTCCAAGAAAAGCAAAGTCCCCTCACATAGCAGTCAACACAGATGTCTTCTGACACCAGGTGCATGGTGATTTCTCCCACTAGCAATCAGTTTTGCAGCAGACACCAGCTGGGTGTCCTCTAATCCTACATACCAGGAGAGGGTGTCAGATCCCACTGAGCGAGGCCTCAGTCCTCTAGACCACCTTCCATGCTTCAGATTCCAGTCGCAAGTCTCAGGCAGCTTTACCGGTGCTTTGAACCCACCAGCTACAAATCGGGGCTCCAACAACCCCCTTCTGAGGCTTGATTAATTTGCTAAAGCGGCTCACAGAACTCAGGTAAATGCTCACTTACATTCACTGGTTTATTGTAAAAGCTGTTGCAAGCCAGGTGGGGTGGTGCACAGCTGTAATCCTAGCGGCTCAGGAGACTGAGGCAGGAGGATTGCAAGTTCAAAGCCAGCCTCAGCAACTTAACGAGGCCCTAAGCAACCTAGCAAGACACTGTCTCAAAATAAAAAATAGAAAGGGCTGGGGATGTGTCTCAGTGTTAGTTAAGCACCCCTGGGTTCAATTCCCTGGTACCAAAAAATAAAAATAAAAACCAGTGTTGCAGAGGAGAGGCATGAAAAGATGAGTGAAGTCTGGGTACAGAGGTGTGGCACTTCTGTGCCCTCTCCAGGCATGTCACCGTGCAGGAACCTCCACATGTTCAGCTGCCTGGAAGCTCTCTGAATCCAGTTCTTTGGGGTATTTATTTATTTATTTAATCTGGGTTTTGTTTTTCAGACATTTAGTTGTGTATGTGGTGCTGGGGATCAAACCTGGGTCCTCATGCAAGCCAGGCAACGGCTCTACCACTGAGCCACTGCCCAGCCCATCTTTTGGATGTTTATGCATGGACAACTGTGTGAAAATGTGAGCAGGCAAGAAAGGGTATTATCTGATGCCAGGGGACCCCCCTGGGAAACCCAGCAAGGCCTGTTTCCTTCTTGGCCAATTCATGCAGCATCCCTACTTCAGTTTATAAGCCAGGACCGCTCCGGAACAAGCAGGGCCTTATGACTTACTACAGCACAAGACAGGTCAGAGAACTTAGATTCTGGCTCAGAGAAACCAGAGACTCAGACCCCACCACCATTATCTATAGACCTCCAAAGAAGGGCCTGGTCATGTCTGCCTCCTTGAAACAACCCCCCTATCACTGCCCACCAGAGGGACCATGTCAAAAGGTACATGTTTTAGTCTCCTCACAGATTAAAGTGCAACCATGTGAAAAATTCCACATGACTGGTTTGTCCCCAGGGAAGAGTGGACCATTGGTGCATACAACGCTGGCTCCAGCAAAGTAAATTAGAAGAAACATTCTCTGACCTGCATTCTCAAAGCCAAGAGGTATTTTATAGGATAGCTTTAATGTCTAACATGGAGAAAGACAAATTAAGCTTCCTTCCAGCTCAACAATTAGTGATAAAAGTGGAGCCCCATCCTCCAGGGAGGCCACCCTGGAGGCACAGCACCAGGTCCGTGTCCCTTGAGCTCCACACACCTGCCTGGGTATGGGCTGGTATCGCAGCTCTGCAGACACGCTAGGCAGGTGAGGAGAGGCTGGCTCCAGTTCTCCGTTTCCTCTGAGCACAGGTTTCTGTGATGGCCACACGTCCTGTTTACTGAGTGGTTTCCAAGTTGCAGGCCAATCTGAGACTCACCTCTGACCTCACATCCCCTTCCTGAAGGGAACCCCAGCTCTTCTTCCTTTTATGGTGCCACAGGCTGAGACTCTGAGCTTTGTGTGCAGAGATCCTGGGGTTTCCTTTACTTGCTACCTGCAGACAGGGTTGGAAACCAAAAGCCAATGTGGCTGGCCTCGTCCACCCCCAGAGTCGGGCAGGTTCCTTGGATGTGAGAAATATGGCATGAGGGAATGGCCTGGCATGCTCTGTGCCCTCTCAAGGGGCAGCCACTGTGGGAGCATCTTATCCACCCTCCTGTAACCTCGTCAATATACCAACAGTGTGCGTATGTGAGGGGGGAATTCACCTTCACACAGCAGATCTGGAATCCATACTAGTGCCAGGAGAAATGGGACCTCCGGGGGTTTCCAGAGCATTTGCAGGAGGCTGAGGGGAAGTCTTTCGCAACATTATATTCAGGCCTTCCTCTGCCTTCCCTGTGAAAATCTGACTAACCTTATAGGAAAATTGGCCTCATAAAAAAAAAAAAAAAAAAAAAAAAAAAAAAAACCTCAAAGGCTGTTTATAGAATTCTTTACATCTCCCTAACTGCCTGGGATTTAAAAGACAGTCACCCACTGGACAGATGGAAAAAGCACAGCCAGGTAAAGAAACATCCTGAGAGCCCTCTCAGACCTACATTCTCTTACCAATATGCTGGAGGCCTGGCAGGCCCAAAGGGAGCTCTCTCAAGGAACTTAAAGGCTCTGCCACAGAATAAGGAGTCCTGGAGAAAAGCCACTTGATCCATGCAGTGACCCCTGAAAAGAGCTATGAGACCTGGCTTCCCACTTCTGGGCCCCCTAGCTTCCTGTCCTCCTTTTACCCCACCCACTGCACCGAAGTCCTAATTATCCCTCCACATTCAGCAGAACACAGTGGGGGCCCCAGATGTCCACGTGATGAAAAAGATCCTACACGGAGCTATAGGAAGAGGGTGCCAAGTATCTGAAGCTAGTGCTCATACCACTAGAATACTTGGGACCTCCAGGACCTCACCAGCTAAAGTCCTCCCTGCGTTCCTGGTCACACCATAAACAAAGCACTCAACAGCCATGGTGGCAGCCGCCGTGATGGGAACGTAGCACATCTAAGTCAGCCACAGAGTTTGGAACACACAGAAGATGCTTGAAATAGAAAACCTGAGACTCTGTCAATCTTTAAGAAAGCTGATCTCAACAAGTGAATCTAGTTGGATCTCACTCACACACTGCAAGAGAGCTGAAGCGTCAGGGGGCAGAAGGACGGCCAGGGCCCTGAGGCCCTGCCTGAAGTGGAACCATCTGAGGCCAAGCACCACTACTCTCTCAGGGCTTTCTTGGAAAGGATCTATTACACAAGTAAAATAAATGGTTTTATTTATTTTATTTTAAAATGTAGACAAATGAAAAGATTACTATCCATGAAAGGACAAATATTGTATGATTCCACTTATATGGAGTGCTTAGGGTAAGCAAATTCATAAAGATAATAAGTAGAATAAATACTGGGGAGAGAAGGGCATAGAGGGTACAGAGTTTCTAACTGGGATGATGGAAAGTTCTAGAAATGGATAGTGGTGATGATGGTCACACAAGACTGGGAATGTATTTAATGCCACTGAATTGTATGTACACTTGAAGATGGTTAAAAGGGTAAATTTTATGATATATGTATATATACATATCCACAATAAACGATAAAAATTTGAAATTTTAACTTGTGAAAAAGGTGGAAATAAAAATCTCCCCAAAGCCCCACACCAAAAGATAATCACTTGCTGACATTCTGCCATACATTTTTCTAGATACATATATAAATGGAAGATTTGTTTTACAAAAATAAAACAAGGCCAGGCGTGGGGGTACTATACCTGTAATCCCAGCACTCACGGGACAGAGGCAGGATGATCACTTGCTTTTTGTGTTTGTTTGTTTGGGGGGGTTTTTTGTTGTTTTTGTTTTTGTTTTGGTACCAGGGATTGAAAAGTTGCTGAGGGTCTCACTAAGTTGCTGAGGCTGACCTCAAACTTGTGATCCTCCCACCTCAGCCTCCCAAATCACTGGGAGCACAGGTGTGCACCACCAGGCCCAGTCCAGGATGATCATTTGAGTTTAGTGGTTCAAGACCATCTTAAAACAATACAAAATACCAAAAATAGTGCACAGTTTGGTGACCTGCTTCTTAGAAATATGTTATATTTTTCCATGTTTATAGATATACATCTATATACTTTCTATCTGATGCTTCAGGGCACCCTAATATATTGCTATATCATAATTCATTTATGATTGCAATGCATTTAGTCTCAGTTTTTTATCACCATCATTGTCATTGTTGTTATCATTTTTATAAATAATGCTGCAAGGGACATCCCCGTACGCTTGTCCAATTATATCCTTAGGACAAGAATTTCTATGAGTGGAATTGATGAGTCAGGGATTCCCTTGGGAGGGATGTCAGCAAGGCATTAGGAGGAAAATCACATCATGGATGTTGAATTCTGTTTTATAAAAGTCTCTCTCTCCCTGTGAACTTTTCTTGGATTCCATATGGATTTCTATAAAATTGCAGAGTGGTTCAGAAAGTTACTGTCCTTTCTATAAGAAACCAGCCCCTTCCAAACCCCTTCCTAGGCCTTCTCTGGAGACCCACCTTTCCCATGAAATGAATCTGGTATATAAGGAAGGCCAAAACACACCCGGTGAATGATTCCTGAATTCCCTTGTTTGGCAGGAAAGAATCTGGGATGGCCCAGTGCTGGGTGTCTGATGGTAGATGCCACAAGCACGAACAAATAAAAGGGTTTTTTGAGTTGGGTACAGTGGTTCCCCAGCAACTTGGGAGGCTGAAGCAGGAGGACTGCAAGTTCAAGACAACTTAGTGAGACCCTCAGCAACTTAGAGAGACCCTGTCTCAAAAATAAAAAAGAAAAAGGGCTAGGGATATAGTTCAGTGGTAGAGTGCCCCTGGATTCAATCCCCAGTATAGGAAGAAAAAAAGGGAAAAAAGAGAGAGAGAGAGAGAGAGAGAGAAGGAGGAGGAGGAAAGAAAGAAAGGAAGGATGGATGGATTTTTGTTATTGAAAGTTTTGTTCTTGAGAGGACAGAAGGAAATGCAATGGACTTTCTAACAAGATTCAGGACTAAAAGGGACATGTGAATCATCTAATCCTTTGCCTTGGAGGTGAGGAAACTGAGACCCAGAAAGACTCAGCATCAATATCTCAGTAATCACTAAATGAACCCCAGAACTGGTTCACACAGTGATTCAACTAGTTCAGGTCAAAGTTTAAATACAGCCCAGGTTTCAGACATGTAGTACAATTCTTTCTTTTTTTCTTCCCCGCCCCCCTGCAGTAGTAGGGATGGAACCCAGGGCCTCATATATGCTAGGCAGGAGCTCCACCCGTCCTTTTAATTTTATTTAATTTTACTCCACCAGTCCTTTTAATTTTATTTAATTTTATTTAATTTTATTTTGAGACAGGGTCTCCCTAAATTGGCCAGGCTGACCCCAAACTTGTGATCCTCCTGCCTCAAGCTCCTGATTAGCTGGCTCTATAGGCATGCACCACCACACCCAGCCACCAAGTACAATTCTCATTCTCCTTTTCCCTGTGTTTACAATTGAAAATTGAGATCACTGGGATAGTTACAGCCCAGCGCAGCCACAGCCAGCTGTGTGCTGGAGCTGGGTCCTGATGCTCTCCAGAGCTCACAGTACTCTTCTCTTGCCAACTCAGTGTTCAGTGATGCCGTATTGGTAGCTTGAAACAACCGTGGGTAGATGGAAAGATTTTTTTTTTGTACTGGTAATTAAATACAGGGATGCTTAACCACTAAACCCTTTTTTTAAATTTTTGAGACAAGTTCCCACTAAGCTGCTTAAGACCTCCCTAAGTTGCTGAGACTGGCTTTGAACTTGTGATCCTCCTGCCTCAGCCTCTCAAGCTTCTGGGATTACAGGCAGGCACCACCTTGCCTAGCAACCTCTTTCTTATTAACCAATCAGTCAGCAAATATTTTTTTGAATGCTTACTCTGTTGCCCGCCCCTGCCTGACCACATATGATGGTTTATTCGATTTTTACAATATCATTGTAAGACAGTTCTTATAATTTCCATCTTAAAACTGAGGGAACTGACACTTTAAATGAGTTTTTAGTTACAGATTAATGCCCATCTTAGATTGGTTTCCCTAGAAGCAGATCCTGAGACTAGGATTCAAGTGCAAGGGACGAGGGGAAATAAGCCAAGAAAGGAAAAATAGCCAATGAAAGGAGCAAGTTGCTGCTAAGAGCAGCTGGAATTCAGTCCTTCTAGGGCATTTAAATTTTTTTCTTCTTTGCTACTGAGGTTTGAACCCAGGGGCACTTCAGCATTGAGCCACATCTCCACCCCTTTTTACTTTTTATTTTGAGTCAGGGTCTTGTTAAGTTGCTTAGGGCCTCTCACTAAGTTGCTGAAGCTGGCCTTCAACCTGTGATTCTTCTGCCTCTGCCTCCCAAGCTGCTGAGATTACAGGCGTACTCCATCACATCCGGCTCCTTCTAGGGAATTTTAGAGACAGCACTGAGCATGTCCCAAAGTAATCCCAGGGAGATGAGGGAGCTGGAGTACTTATACACCTTCTCCCATCAGTCACCGGTTGAGGCCTAAGGAACATAAGCAGGACACTGTACCTATTACATCTTGCAGCTGGAAAATGTTGGAGTGCAAGGCAAACTCCAAATTCAATACTCTTTTCATTGCACTTAAAGAAATGAGTCATTGAGGATGGAGCGGTGGCTCAGGGGTTATGGCATTTGCCTGGCAGGCACAAGGATGCATGTTCGAACCCCAGCACCATGTACACAACGAAGTATTGGAGCAATAAAGCCGCATGAAAACTAAATAAAATTGATTCTCTCTTTCTCTTTTTCACTGTCCCTCTCTCTAAAAAAAAAAAGAAAGAAAGAAAAAAGAAAAAGAAAAAAATGAGTAATTAACCAAATACAACTGAGAACTAACTCCACCTACAACACCATGCTGATGAAATGAACCTACTTTGCCAAATCACTTTGGGTTGCCATATGCAAAGAAAGCACGAGATATCTTTTTATCAATTTTTCATCAACAGAAGGAGGAAGAAGGGCCCTTCTAAGTCACTTTATCATCTCACTGCAATTATGCAAATGCTCTTCTGGGTCTCCTTCTTCTATAGAGATTTCGCTCTGATTCAGCCACAGATGCCTTGGGCAGGAGTTCCACAGCCCCAAATTATCATCCTAAATGGCTGCATCAACCTGTGATTATAGGCTCTGGAGCCTGCTATCCCAGGGATGATGGAAAATGACCCACTGGTGGCTCAGCCAGTTTAGTCCAAGGATGACGTTGTTTATTGCACCTCCTGCCCCATTCACTAACCCTCACCCTCCCAAGGCCACATTGTCCATGGGACTCCACAGGCAGGCCAAATAAATGAAACCAGCAATCACAGGTCTCTGGGAGCTTACCCTATCTTAAGAACTCTAAAAATTCTGGAAGGCAGGGAGGTTTTTAAATAGGACAGTGTCTCAGTGATGTAAATAACTGGATTATATTATAAAGAATGGTAGGATGGGGTGGTGGGAGATGGTGGGAGGAACTGCTACTCTAGGTTTATAAACTCAGCTGGGCAGCACTCCACAGCTGGGATTCGAAGACAGAGACGGGACTTCTTGTTCCACTCCAAGCATATTACTGAGCTCTGCCCATTTGTTCACTGGGGGAGGAGAACAGGGCAAGCCTGGGGAACTGTTCTTGGTATCTCCCAGTCCATCTCCCAGGCTCTCCTTCGGACTCTCTGGCAACCTGGCCCTACCTCTCCGCCCCCATCTCCCAGGCAGTGAAGACATTTCCTGCCAAAGTATCTCAACAAAGCCTGACAGCAAAAATCAGGCCCAGGTTCTTTTGTGACTTAATGACAGGTCCCTTTCTGGCAAGCCTCACAGTACAGCCCTTTTGAGGCAGGAGAGGTGCCAAGATGCACAGCTCTGGGCATCTCTCCAGCCAACTTTCTCATCCATTCCTAAGCAGCTCACACACAGACTGCAGACAAGAGGGCTGGCTCTGGGACACCAGGAAATAGATCAAGAAATAAAAGCAAAACCAGTAGGACACTGAGATGTTCCAGGTGGCTCAGAGCATCTGAGAATGAGGAAGAGTTAAGAGATTGAAAATAAAATGAAGGGTCATCTACCATACCCCACACTGAAGTGTTATACAAACTGGGAGAAAGAACTGAATCTCCTATGAACAGCCACATACAGAGATGCGGAGAGGTGGGACTGTACAGCCCCAGGAACAGAGGAGCCCAACCTCAGGAAGGTAGGGGTGATGCTGGCTGGAGATACAGACTTATAGATACAGCACATGCTCACCTGGCTAGCTGCACAGGGCACACCCCTACTTCCCTGGGGGGAAGCTTCAACTGGGGACCTTGGATCCCCTGGCCTACTCTCAGCCAGGCTCTTTGAAGTTTCCTCCCAGCATTCTAATGGAATTTCAACAGCTTAAAGAGGACGGTAGTCAAGCACTTGGGCTATGTAGGTTGTACCCCAAGTTTTATCCTGTGTCTCCCCAGTAACCACCTTTGCAGTCCCATTTGTTAAAGAAGAAGTGGGTCTTGCTTTCCAGGCTCCTAGCACAGGGGATTCCCAAACCATACCAGTCCACACCCCCAGGTGCCCAGGCAGGCTACATGATCTGGCTCCATCTTCTCCCAGGGCAAAAACTACCCTTCTGCCCAAAACAACCTACCTCTGAAAGATCAGACATCATCCCATGCCCTCTTCAACCCTTCTGTGAAGAGGGAGGTCCCAGACTTCAGCCTGCCCTGTCCAGATGAGAAAACAGAGCCCACACTCATGGCCCTAAGGCCAGAGACTCTGATCCCAAATAGGCACCACTCAGGAGACAAGATCTCAGTCCCTGGGACATAAATTTTTTAAAAGGGGGAAGAGGTAGTTGTTAAACCCAATATTTTGCCATGAGAGGTTTCTTCAAACCCCAGGCCACCTGCAGATAAAGTTCCCAGTAAGTAAATGTGGGTTGAAAAGTAAGATGGGTCAACCTCAGATTCCCCATCCACAGGCTCCTGAAAGAACTCAGTCTCCCAGCTGTTTAAAAAAAACAAAAACAAAACAAAACATAGTTTCTAATTCTTTCCTCCCATTGTGTCAGGACTGTGGCAGGAGCCATGTCTGCTCCATGACAAATTATTATTTGCGGCCCATTCCTTCACACATTCATTCATTCATTCTTCACATGGAAGGTACTTACTATAACCCTGGCCCTCTGTAGACACGGACTCCGATTTCCGAAGAATTCGTCCTAGGCCCCTGGATTCCAGACACCTGGGGAATAAAGTGCATGCGGCCTTGAAAAGCCTGGAGCTCACTGTTAGGTGAAGAGGTGCTAAGGCACAGTCCAGAGTCCACACATCACCCCAGAAACAGAACAGAACCCTCGTTCTCCCTGTCAGACCACCGCCACTCTCTGCTGTCCCCAGGGCTCTCTGGCTTAGAGCTGAGTGCACTATAAAATGCAGAAGTTGCTGGGGAAGCCCAAGGCACCTGCCTCGCTCAGGAAGAAAAAGAACTCAAAGCTACGTCCCCAGCGACCTCAGGCACCACCCCCGGGAGCCCGCAAGGGGGAAGTAGGACCGCGGGCCTCTCTGCACCCAGCAGCAGTTCTGAAACCGGGGGGATCCGTACTCACGCCGAGTCTAGGGCCTGGGGACCGGGACTTGCCTTTGGGGAACTTGTCCAGCGTACAGGAAGGAAGGGGGCGGATTGGGGTCGGCCACTCCCCAAGTCTGGCGGGGCCTGCCCAGCCCTGCACCTGCTATCCGACCCAATTTCACCAGGGAGTCCGAGAGACCCTGAGTCTGGGATGGGAGCACCTTTCCGCCACCACTCTAGGCGCGGAGAGAAGGATGGACCCCCCAGGGGTTAAAGCGGGAGGATGAACTCCGAGGTACAACTTTCTGCGGCCGGAAGGCGGGTGGGCTGGGGCTCGGCTCCTAGGAGGCCCTGGGGGCAGTTCGCACGCCTGGGATCCCCCTGTAGTTGCGGGAGAAGGAAGGAGCCCAGGGGTGGAAGACTGAAGGGCTGACCCCGACGGAGCTGGGGCCAGGGAGGAAAAACTTTGGGTGAGGTGGGGCGACGCAGGAAGGGGACCGCCCGTGCCCCGCATCTTGCGCCCAGCATCCGGCGCCAATGCCTAGCTCCCTGCGCTCGGTGCCTGGTGTCTTGCCTGCGTCCCGGGCCAGCTGCATCCCCCGCGCGCCGCTGGGACTGTGCAGTTGGAAAGTGGGGGCGCCGCTGCTGGGGGCGTGGATGCTCCAGCCGCGCCTCAGCCACCGATCGGCTGCCCGGCTCAATCCGGCCAGGAGGTGCAGGAGGTGGCAGCGCTATAGGGGCCAGCCGCCCCGCCCTCCTTGCTCCCCACCGCCCCTCCTCGCCCTCCTTCCCACCCCTCTGCCTTTCTCTGCCCTACCGGGTCTGACCGTCTTCTCTCCTCCTCTTTCTCTCGCTCTCCATCACTTCCCCACCCCTCTTCGCTCTCCTTTCTTCCTTCCCTCCACTCGCGCCCTCCCTCCTCCCTTCCCCTCCCCTCCCCTCCAGGGGGCGGAGCCTCTCCCCTCCCTCCTAGACAAAGCTGAGACTGCTTGTCCCCTTCCCCGCCCGCCTGTGGGGGCTCGGGCAGCCAACGCTTCTTCCGGGCTGGGGGAGGTGAGAAGGGGTAAGTATGCGGGGGTGGGGAGGGTAAGCTAGCAGCTAACACCCATCGCCGCTACCCTCTCCAAGAGGGATGCACAGGGCCCAAGCTCCTCAGCTCGCCTGCGCTGTGACAGCCATTCCCAGGGAGCAGTCACGCCTTTCCACCAAGCCCACCTAGAGCGCCCGGATTCCGCAGGCAGAAGACGCGCGGTTTTATTTCGTATTTTATCAAAAACATCCCGGATTATTCCCAAAAGGATTGGAGCTGAGTCGAGTCTAAACAGGTCCTTTCGATTTGGCGGGCTGGCAGACGTGACAGCAATGTGAAGGAGGACAAGTTTCTTTGTCCATCTTTTACCTCCCCCTTTTCCCCAACCCTGAACCTCCCCGTGCCCAGGAGGTCCTTGAGCACCCCAGCTGCAGAGTCCCTATCTTCCTTTCAGATTTTCCCCGCACATAAAAACCTCCACCCTGCAGAGCTGTTCTCCACCAAAGGGGAAGGGAGTCTAAGGATTAATGGGTGGCCAATCCCAATTTATAGCCTGGTCCGCTCATCTTGCTTGGAAGCCAAACATTCTTTATTGAATTCATTGTTTGGATCTTGGAATGTGTCTCCCTTAGAAACAAAGTTATAAATGGTGATCTGCTTCCCAGGCCAGCCACAAAAGTCTGTTGAACCCAAAATGCAGCTGTAGGGTGGTGCTGAGAACTGTCAGCTACCCTGAACAAGGAGGCCACTATCAGCTTTTTCTATTGAAAATAAATAAATAAATAAATCTTTCTCCTTGAACTATAAATCACAAACCTCTGACATTGATTTTCCCTCTCTGGAGCCACTATTCTGTTATACTTCTTTCCTTTGAAGGTAACAGGAGGACCTTCTAGGTAATGTATTCTGGGACATGGGAGTTTCTCAGGTCAGAAACTGTAGGGATAGCGCAGTAAGAAGATATCTGAGCTGGAGGGCTTCCAGTAACCTGGGCTAAACCTTCTCCAAGAGGTTCTTTCTTCTCTTTGAGACCAACCATCCCTGCTCTGTTCTGCACATGACCAAGGGTAGCTATGATTTCTGTCACTGGGGCTTGGTGCTGTGCTGCTCAAGAAAACAGCCAAGTGCTAGTAGAATCCCTTAGTTTCTCCTCCTATCTCCCAGGAATGCAGCCCACTGGCTTATTTGAGTCAGGTGAGGATTTTATGACCTGTCCCCGGGGCCAGGGGTAGGCTCCCTTGTCCCTTGTCCCATAGGAACACTGACTCTAGGCTTTGTTTAAAAGCAAACCCATTCCTCTCTAATTATATTCTCCATCATGGTAAATATATTAATAGATTGATTGATTCAAGATACTGCAAAACATCTTTCTATTCATCTGTAGATGGCAAAGGAGAGAAAAGAAAACCCCTCATCCTTCAAGGAAAGTTAAGAACAATGCATCTAGGATAGAGATATTTTGCAAATATTAAACTGATGATTAAGTACACCCTTAAGGGCTGGGAATAGAGCATTTACCTACCGTATGTGAAGTCCTGAGTTCAAGCACCAACACTGCAAAAAAAACACAAGCAAAATAACACACTGAAGGCACAAGTGTGAACTTTAAACTTTCAAGTAGTCACACTAAAAGTGGTAAAAAGAGGGGCTGGAGAGGTGGCTCAGCAGTTGAGGTGCTTGCCTGGCATTGCATGAGGACCCAGGTTGAAATCCCAGCACCGCATACACAACTAAGTGTTGGAGAAACAAATGAAAAAAATAAACAAAATTGATTCTCTCTCTTTTTTCCTCTCCTCCCCACCTTAAAAAAAATTGGTAAAAAGAAACAGGTGAAATTAATTTTATGGTTTTATTTAACCCAGCATATCCAAAATATTATCATTTCAACATGTAATCAATACAAAGGAATTATTCACAAGATATTTTGCATTCTATTTTCATATGAAAGTTGAAATAAGTGTGTATTTATATGTCCACACATCTAAATTCAGATTGAAATTTTCATTCTATTTGTAGTTAGAGTTTATGAAACTAGTTTAGTAAATTAACTTAGAATTCAGTTCCTCAAGGACATCAGCCACAATCCAAGTGCTCAATAGGCACATGTAACTAGTGGCTTCCACAGTGGGATAGCACAGGATCAGAAAGCAAGAGACCCAAAGTTAATTTCCTTCTTCTCTTCAGCAAAACAGAAAGGAGCAAGTGGAGCATGACCAGAAAAAGAGCAATTTTCCAAATTCCTTTATCTCCTGCTCTCACGTCTAGATGGGGCCTCACCTCTAGGTGAGAACTCTGCCGTGTGCGTTGGGGGAGAAGGATGTGCAGAGAACTGGGAGACCTGGTTCCCAGAGGGTTCTAAGAGAAAGCAAGAAGTGATAGGGGAGACATAGAGACAGGAATTATCTTCCCCACTGGGGCCTTTAATCATGGAGGTGTGTTGATGGTTAAGGGGAGCTTGGGGGATAGAATGAAAAATTCTCACCCTAGCTACCAGCTCCTCTCTCCCCTGTTCTGACGCATTAATTTAGGGATGGGGCAGCCTCACTCATGTCAACTTAGTTACTCCTTGATTATGCAGTGTTAAGTCAACTTTTCATTGCTGTGACCAAAACACCTGACAACTTCGAGGACAGACAGTTATTTCCAGTTCATGGTTTCCGAGGTTCAGCCCATGGTGGGCTGAGTCCATTGCTCTGGATGGACATCATGGTGCAAAAGTGTGGTAGAGAGCACTGTTCAGTCAGAGCAGCTGGGAGTGGAAGAGCGTGGGAGGGGCCCCAGGGAAGGACATACCCCAGTGACCAGCCTCCAGCCATGCCCCACCTACCTACAGTTACCACCCAGTCAGTTCAAACTAGAATGGACTAATTAGATTACAATTCTCATAATCCAATTATTTCACCTCTGGATGTTCCTGCATTGACCCAGGAATATCCAAGCCATAATATGCAGAGGGAAGGCCTAGGTTTAGGGTCCTGAAGTTACCCACAATCCCTATATGGAACAGATAGGATGCAAAAGTTCCCACCTATTTCCAAGGACCAGGGACTTCAGAGGGAAGATGGCTTGGCTTTGTTAGAGCTCTCTTAAAAGCAGAACCTCAGAGAAGGACTTGGGGCAGGTCATATACTTAGAACCCAGGAAGCAGGGACAAGGAAGGGATGGAATGGGAGCATGAGACAGGCAAGAAGCTGATATGGGTACATTCATGGGCAGGTTACTGGTGTGGGCAACTGGAGCTCAATTCCTCAGGGGGCCTGTTATGTTTTAAATAAGAAATGTCCCCCAAAGGCTCACATATCAAAAGCTTGATCCCCAATGCAGCAATGTTCACAGGTAGGTCGTTAAGGCAGTGATTGGATCACAAGGGCTCTAACCATCAACTGATCAGTCCACTGAGGACCATTGGGAGGTGGTGGGAACTGTGGAAGGTGGGACGTAGTTGAAGGGAGCCTTGGGGGGCATGCCCTTGTGGACTATAACTTGTCTCTGGCCTTTCCCCCTCTCTTTCTCAATCTCTCAATCTCCCTCTCTCTGCTTCCTGGACCTCATGAGGTGAGCAGCCTTGCTCTACCAGATTCTCCCCACCATGATGTTCTGCGTCATGGCCCAAAGTCAAGGGAACCAAGTGACCCTAGACTGAAACCTCTGAAGCTACGCTGGGATGAGAAAGGGCCAAAGGGATGTGACCCAACACACAGATCCTCTGCTCTAAGACCTTCCATGGAGAGGGGCAAGGGACCCTGGAGCTAGGTCAGGGGGCTGAGAGGAGGATGTAACACAGACCTGGGGGGAGCCTCACTGAAGGTCAGTCAGGGATCCAGAGTCGTGAAGGAGCACGGAGCACCCAGACCATGAGTTACAGCACACAATGGGCTGAGTGGTAGATGCCAGCCAAACATGCAGGGCTGGGACCATCGTCCCCCAGCACTCCATTTTCAAACAATGGCTCAGAGCAGGCCCTCTGCAGGGGCCCAGAGAGGCTCCTGAGGCCTCCTTGTGAATCTGAGCAGCAGCCTTACATGCCACCACAGAAGAAAGTAAGGCACAATCTCTCCCAAGTATCCATCTTGGAGAGAATTGGGAAGCAAGGAAGAATTCTGAGAGAGTTTTTACCTAAGGAGACCAGAGGGACTGTTTAAATTATTGCAGCAGACTGCATTTACCAGAGTAATACTGGGAATTTCTCCCCCTGCTATCCAGGGGATGATAATCTACAAAAGAAGATCCAGTGAATTATAGAGAAATAAGGAAGTCTAAGCAAATCTGTTCCTGGGACCCAGTCATACCTGGGCATGCCTGGCACGCAGCAGGGTGGGCTGGCTGGAGATTTGTTTGCTTGAGAGGGAAAAAAAAAAGTCACCTTTAATCTAAAGAAAGTAGAAAACACGTTTGGCCCAGTATGAGCTTCAGTTGACAGAAGAGGGTTTAGATTGTCACTCAACTCTGCCCCCAATCTGTACCCATAGAAAGGGAAGACAGAAGGGCTTCCAAGTTACAACACAATGGACTGAGAGGATGAGGGATACTGAGAGGCCCAAGCAACCATGCTTTGGGGACCAACATGCCACCATTCAGCTTCTCTATCTCAATTGATGTTAACAACATTACCCAGAAAGAGGGTGATTGTCAGATGAGCACAGTTGCTTCCCTCCCAGTCTGCATGTTCTTTGCAATGTGACTTTGCAATTCCTGCAGTAAAGAGGTGGAGTCTACTTCTCCACCTGGAATCTGGGTTGACACAGTGACTTGCCAACAGAATGTGGCAGATACTGTATTGTACCCTTTGAGCCTGGCCCTCGAGCAAGAAGCCCTGCATTCTTCTGCCCCCTCTCTCTCTCTTGGAGCCTTGCTACTACTGTGTGAACAAGCTTGGGCTAGCTGGCTGGAAGATGAAAGGCCACACAGTCCAGGGCCAAGTCAGCCTAGTCGTCCCGGCCAAAGCCCCAGGTGTGAGAGAGCCCAGCCCAAATCAGCAAATCCCCTATCCAACTGCTATGATGTGAGTGTGTCCCCCAAAAGTTTCATTTGTTGGAAGCTAAATTCTTCCACGTGGCAGGTGGAGTGAGATGGGGAAGTGTTCAGATCATGGTTGCTGAGCCCTCATGAATGGATTAATGCTTTTCTCTTATGAGAGAGTTCTTGCTCTCCAAGGACCTAATTAGTTACCTTGAGGGTGTTTTATAAAGGTTTATCCCTTGAGTTTTGTGTCTTTTGAACATTCGTTCCATTTTTTGCCATGAGTTGAAGCAGCACATGGCCCTCACCAGATGTGGCCAACCAATCTCAGCATCCAGAACTATCAGGCAAAAGAAACCTTTTTTCTTTACAATTAACCCAGTCTTGGGAATTCTATTATAGCAAACAGAAAATGGGATACGACACCAACCCAGAGCTGACTACTGATGCCTGAAGGAGCCCATCTGGGTTCAGCTCAAATACCCAATAAAAGCACAGCTAAACAGATTATCATTATAAGCTACTAAGGATTGGGGTGGCTTATTTTATAGCAATTGCTAACTGCTAAAGAATTTAGCAGGGTCCTGGGGGCATGGCTGACATGACTGGGGTATCTAGCGGACACAAGTCTGGAGTCCCCTGGTTTTGTTCATGAGCTTGTGAGAGATACCTCTTGGGAACTCTCCCTGTGCTGCCTGTTCTATGCCCCTAAATGCTCTAAGGCAGCAGAGAGGTGTTTTCAAATGACTTAAGTGTAAATGAGCTGGTGAACTTTAGATTTATAGCTGTTAATACAACCCCACTTGTTCTCTCAAGTTAAAGAAGTTTAGGGAAATTTGAGTAACAAAGATTTTGTCAGTAAACTCTACAAGTTTATCTTTCATAGGGAAAGAACTATCTTAATTAAGAGTTCATTTTTATCTACCATTAAGAAATTTCCATGGTATCTAAAATATTTCTGTGGGACAGCGTCTGGATTCATCCTTGGAGATGGGGAGGACAGAGCTTTCATACAATCCCCAGACAGAAAACCTATTTCACTAGACTTCCCCTCCTCTTGTTAAAACCCAAAGACTGGTAAGAATCAAAAAGGAAAGAAAGCAAAGAATCCAAAGCACATGATCTAGACATATTCATTTCCGCCAAATATGTCTCTTTTCATGAAAAGTATTTGCTAGTGAGCCTCAAAGCCAAACTGCCTTTCAGGATCCATCCTGCTAAATAAATTGCTTATGAATAGTTCAGTAACTGAACTGTTTCAAATTAGATGGAATATCTCATAGAATTTTCCTAGGAATCTATTCAAGTTTTCTTAACCCCAGGGTTACATTCCACCAAAGCTCCTCTTCCATTTTTGGAAGAAAATACCAGTTTCTTGGTGTGAATCCATACATTCTGTCATAATACAAATTGAATATCCATTTACAATCATATTGGCAGATATTTATAAGACGTCAGTGACAAGAAAGGTGCTATGCTAAGGCTGATAAAAGAGGAGCTGGAGCTGGAGCCGTGGCTCAGCGGTTACGGCGCTTGCCTGGCACGCATAAGGACGTGGGTTCAAACCCCAGCACCACATACACACCTAAGTGTCAGAGCAACAAAGGCCACATGAAAAATTAAATACAATTAATTCTCTCTTTCTCTTCTCTCTCTCTCTCTCTCTCTCTCTGTCCCTCTCTCTTAAAAAAAGAAAAAAAATGTGAAGCCGAAAGAAGTATTAGGCAGCATCTTGTCCAGAAATACATTTGGTGGACTTAGAATTGGAATGTGGAGAAATCAAGTCATTATACCATTTGGTCTCAGGAAACAGAATCCAGTTGAGCCAGCTTAAGTAGAGACAGATTAATTTTGAAGAACTAAGGTTTTTTGTAGGGCTCATGGGACAGAAGTAAGCCAGGTCCAAAATGGGCTGTGATTTTAACCTAGAGAATCTTGTCTCCTTTTCCATTTCCTGATCATTCCCTGCTTCTTGTATTGTTTTGCTCCAGCTTATTATGCCCAGATGGTGGCCTTCCTTGATGTACATACACTACAGCATCTATATGCACCTAAAGATCTTGCCACTATCATCCACTCACTTAATCTCTGGGTGCCATAGGTGGTGGCCAGCAGGGAAGTGGGGACGAGGATGTGGGATGGGTTAGTGTTCTCAGAAGGATGAGGGTAGGCAGCAGGGGGAGAGATTTGGAGTCTCTGCGTGAGTATGCTTATGGCCTGTTGGCCTCTCACCTGTTGGTCCTTACACCCAAGTTCATGGCCGGGCTGGAGGGCTCTTCACTTGCCTCTGGCCTTCAGCATCCTAGATGGTGGGCTCTCTGATTCATGCTTTGTCATACTCTGTGTATCTGACCACATATTTTCCTTCTCCTAGGATGTCCTTGCCTCCTCTCTCTGCTGAACTGCGTCTCCCATGACAAAGCAAAGTGCGGTCTTTACTCAGCCCTGTACCCTGCATCAGTGCTCCCTGCCCTTCCACCTCTCATTTAAACATATAATCTGTTTTTAAAAAATTAATTGATCATAGCATGCAGTGCATCCTCTGAGTTCCTGGGTTAAACTGGAACTGTTCCCAAAGCTCTCCCCACATTCTGGAGCTGCTCTTTATGCTGTCTTTGTCCTCCAAATCTTGGCTCAAGTGCCACCTCTCCTGGGAACCAGGCCCATTTTGGACCTGGTTCCCTCCCTGACCTGCCTTTCCTCACTCACCCCATCACTTCTTGGGTGTTCTCAACACATTGTTTCCAAATGCATCCACACTGAACTCTTCCTCCAGGCCACCAGCCCGAGGACCAGATGGCATCTTATTCACCAGTTTATCTCCTGCTCCACCTGCCATGCTGAAAATGGTCCACACATTTGGTAAATGAAAGAAACGAATTTAGCATTGTGAGTATTCCTGGTGTGGCACATGAGTATAAATCTCATCGTATGGTAAGCATTGGCTCAATTCATTCTCACTAACCTGGAGGTGGTACCATTATTATTCTCTCTTTATACATAAGGAACCTGAAGCACAGAGTGGTTAGGGAACTTGCCCAAGATCACAGCCAGAAGGGGCCAGACAGAGCTGGGATGTGAATCCCTGAAGTCCATCTCAATTTCCTCTCTCCCTCTGTGCTTTCTGCCGTCTGTCTGTGCAGCCAGGCCCAGCAGAGGTATGACACCTGCTGACCCTCACCCAGATAGGCAGCCTCCACTCACACCTGAAACCATACGGAGAACCTGAGGCTGGAGGCTGGCACACACACTCTCCCTAGGGTGAGAGTCAGGGTTACTGCTTCCTTGCAGTTTTCCCAGGGCTGGGTTTTGGAAGCAGCAGAAACATCACTATAGAGACCCTGGGGTGAGAGGACAATGTCCCCTAAACTCTGAAGCCAAGAGAAGTGGGGCTTCGTACACAGCCCTCACTCCCATTTCTTCCCCTCTACTCCCCACCCATTTTTCTTTGATTATGGTGTGGAAGGCTCTGTCATTCACGGATTCATTCATTCAGCAAACATGTAATGGGCATCTGCCATGACAGAATTGTCTCAGTATTCAGAAGGCAAAGCCCTGCCATTATAGTGTAACAGAAGAAGTGAATGCGTATTACTGTAGCGAAACAGTGTACGTAACTATTAACAGACCACACACACACACACACGTGCACACACACACAGTTCCAACCTCTGGAGAGTTTACCTGAATCCCACAGCATTCCAGGGAGTAGCAGGAAGGTGAGTGTTGAATGTAAATCACGCACAGAGGACAGAGCCACAGAATGAAGAGTTTGTGGCTTAGTGGCTCTGCAGTCTATGTGTGGCATAGGAAAGGTCAAACCACCATCTCCCACCCAACACACACACACACACACACACACACGTACTTGTGGTTGTCCAGAACTTTCCCCTGAGCCAGAGAGAGAGACCTCTTGCCAATGCTTGAGAAAGTCTTTGTCTTAACTGGATAATGATTGTGAGCAAGGATTATCTCATGAATTCAGCAACAAAATGAAAAACAAAACCCTATAAACAATAATTCAAATAAAAAAGTTATAAGTGCTTAAGAAATTGTAAGGCAACAGAGAAAAAAAAGGACAACTATAAACTGCCAGAGCTCAGGAGAAAAGGTGACAAGGAAATATAAAATCATCACAGAAGAGAAAAATAGTAAAGGAATTCAATGAGGATCATGGAGGCTCGACTTCGGAAGAAAGAGCACAGCAACCGGGAGAATAGCAATGAATTTAAAAGATAGAAGAAGAACTAATAGATATAGGAAATCTAACGTGTATAATTGGTATTCAAGTATATGAATCAAGGAAACTTTCCTAAACTAAACAATTAGATTTTATGGATTGAAAGAGCATACTATATTGTGCAAATGGAGGATTGGAGTGGTGTTTCTCTTAAAAAGAAGGAGAAAGAGAAAGAGGAGGAGGAGGAGGAGGAAGAGTAGGAGGAGAAGAAGGAGAAAGAAGAAAGAAGAAGAAAATGGATATAGTATTTTTTATCCTTTTTAGTTTTAAACCAGAATGTTCCATGAGGTATGAGGTATGATGTATTAATCAGTCTCTGTAACAAAAAATACCTGAGATAATCAACTCATAAAGAGAAAAAGGTTATTTGGCTTACAGTTTCAAAAGTTTGAGTCCAGAGCCTAGAGCAGTGGCTCAGCAGTACAGTGTTTGCCTGGCATGTGTGAGGACCTGGATTTGAACCTCGAACCCCAGTACCACATACACAACTAAGTGTCAGGAAACAAAAACCAGATGAAAAAATAAATAAAAATTGATTCTCTCTTAAAAAAAAAGTTCATACCCCAGCATCACAGTCAAACTCCAGTATCACATACACAACTAAGTGTCAGAGAAACAAAGTCCAGATGAAAAAATAAAGGAAATTGATTCTTTAAAAAAAAAAGTTTCCGGCTGGAGTGGTGGCCCAGCAGTTATGGCACTTGCCCAGCCTGTGCTAATATGTGGGTTCAAATCCCAGGACCATGTACATAACTAAGTGTTGGAGCAAAAAATACCACACAAAAAACTAAATAAAATTGATTCTCCCTCTCTCTCTCACTGTCCCTGTCTCTTTACAAAAAAAAAAAAAAAAGTTTTAGTCCATGGTCACTTGGCCCCATTTCTTTTGGTGGGGAGGGCATGGTGGAGTAAGCTGCTTACCTCACTGCAGCCAGGAAATGAAAGAGAGAGAAGGAGGAGAACGGGGTTCTACTTCCTCCTTCAAGGGCATGCCACCGATGACCTAACTTCTTCCCACTAGACTGTGCCTCCAGTTGCATCACCTTCCAACAGTACCAAGCTAGGATGAGTCTTTAACACGTAGACCTCTGGGGGACTTTCCATATATACATGTAACAGGGAACCACCGAGGCATATCCCTAGCTCCTTTTTATATTTTATTTTGAGACAGTGTCTTTAAAGTTGCTAAGGGCCTCACAAAGTTGCTGAGGCTGGCTTTGAACTTGTGATCCTCCTGCTGCAGCCTCTCCAGTTGCTGGGATTATAGGCTTGCACCACCACACAAAGCAGCGTTACCATATTTCAAAAATAAAGATTCTTGAGCTGGAGCGGTGGCTTGGCAGTTCTAGCGCTTGCCCAGCATTCGCGAGAATGCGAGTTCAAACCCCAGCACCACGTACACAGCTAAGTGTCTGAGCAATGAAAGCCACGTGAAAAACTAAATAAAAATTGATTCTCTCTCTCTCTCACTGTCCCTCTCTCTTTAAAAAAAAATATTCTTTGGATATTCTGAAGAAAGGTTAAATTACCCATTAGAAAGCAGGAAGGAAGAAAGGAAGGAAAGGGAAGGAGGAGGGGAGGAAAGGGAGGGAGCCTGGCTAGAAATTTCAGCACAGTAATGCTCCAAACTAGAGAACAATAAACCAATCACCCCTTATATACTACCATGGTGTCCTCAAGAATGAGAACATGTTCCAGGAACTTTATATCAACCCAAACTCTAAGCCAACCATAGACTGTGCAAACAAATAAACACACACACACACACACACACACACACACACACACACAATCATATTGAAGAAAATATTATATATATATTCAAGTGTGATAAACAAATGAAAAAACAATCAGAGGCAAAAGCACTTATGGTGAGCATTGGATCCATTTATGTTTGGGATTTAAGTTAAAATAACTATTGCAATTATGGTTACAGAATGAAACATAAAGATTATAAACCATTACCATGCAGAAGCTAAAAAACAATGAAAGTAAGAATTTGTTAAGTACCCTGATCTCCTCATGCTTTATAGGAAGGGGATGAAAAGGCTTGTTTAAAGTAAGTGGCCCAACTACTAGAGAAATAAATGAATTCAAGGTTAGAGGGAGGCGCCTGCATTGTTGGTGGTCTTGGGGCCAGAGCAGCACTGACATTTTGTGTGTTGGGCCAAAGATAAAGAGCGAACTGCAAAGCGCTCAACTGTCTTGGACAAAGAAGATTTGTCTCATACAAACACAGTGTCCCTGTGGAGAAATAAAGCCCTGGAACTAATAATAGCAATAACCAGCCTAAACAGAGGAGAGAACAGAAGCGGGAGGAAGCGGAAGCAAACCAATTTGGCCCTTGCTCATGGTGGAAATTTGAGTATGCTTTAAGAAAGAGAGGATTCAATAAATCGCATAGAAAGATAAGGACTATTTTGTATTATTTGGCTTGTTTTCAATGTGTACATATTAACTGATCAAAATTAATTAAAAAGAAAACATTCTATGGGGTAGGAAGGGGAAGAGAAAAGGCAGGAAGAAGCAAGTCAGTTGGGTGCTGATGGGGATCCTGAGCAGGGGTCTAGCATGCTGCCTTCTCTCTAGGGTTGTATCCAGAAGGGTAGGAATGAACAATGAGACCCTGTCACTTCAGTCTAGGTGGAATCTGAAAGCAGAAAACTGTGCCCACTTCCCTTCTGTCACCTGGAGTAACATAGTATCCATGGCATGTGACTATATAGATCTTCCTCAATGGTGATGGACCAGACCCAGACAGCTTCTGGGGATGCAGGGAATTGTGGGAGAGCAGCCATCTCCCTACCAGGCAGAAGGAAGAAAGCTGGGGGTCCCAAGTGTGTCTCACAGTTGGGATAAGAAGAACCATGAAAAGCTGGACACAATGGCACACGCCTGTATGCCCAGCAACTGGGGAGGCTGAGGCAGGAGGATCGCAAGTTCAAAGACAGCCTCAGCAACTTAGCGAGGCCCTAAGCAACTTAACAGGACACTGTCTCAAAATAAAAAAATAAAAAAGGCTGGGGATGTGGCTCCATGGTTAAGTGCCCCTGGGTTCAATCCTCAGTACTTAAAAAAAAAAAGAACCTTGTAAAGATCATGTCTGAGCTATGCTAGGGATTACATTGATGCTGAGACATCTTGAGGGGAGCCAGGGTGGAAGGATAACTGTACCCCAAACAAGCATGCCACCCACCCAGGTCTAGATGCAAGATGTTACAGAAGCCCACCACTGCCACCAAAATGGAGATGAGACTCAAAGGGTAGGGCAAGCAGAAAGGAAAATTTCAAAGCCGACTGAATTTTCACCTGCAAAGGCCAAGTTTACCAGACATTGACCCAGGATGCTTTTTGTTACTAACTAAATGAGCATTGAGAGTAGAGTTGTTTTTCTTTTTGTCTTTTTTTTTTTTCGTATTTTGAGTTGTTTTTCTTTAAGAATTTCATAGGTCACATATCAGAATATTTGCCCTGAAATTTCAAGTGAGAGAATGAGATAAATGCTTTAGATCTTTCCTGCTCAGAGTGTGGTCCATGGGCCACCAGTATTGTCATCACCTATGCATTGGTTGTAAATGCAGAACCAGGCCTCAGGTTAAATTGTGACAAGATGACCAGGAGCTGTGTGCAAGTGTTAAAGACTGTGCCTGGCAGCACCTAGGAAGATATATGACGGGTATAAGGGGTGATCTTGGGAAGGAGGTGACATCCGGTTCAAGTCTGAAAGGTTAGCAAGAGTTCCTGAGATGGGGCAGGTCGATCGGATACAGGCAGAGGTAGCAGCAAGTTCAAAGCCATGGAAAGCTTGGCTGGGTCAGAGAGCAGTGTGTGGTCCCTTGTGACTGGAATAAAAGGTGGGAAATGAGAGGTGCTTTATGTTCCACTTATGTGGCCAAGAACAAAGCTCAAGATCAGTGGAGTTCCCCGATTCCTGTAGCGTTTCAGAGACCCAGTGCACCTTCCCCTGCGTGCGAATGTGTTTCAAACTGCAGGACTGGCTGGGGAGGCAAAGCTAACCTCCGGCTCGCATGGAGATGCAGAACCTTCTGAGAGGAGCCAGCTGGGGGAAGTTTCTTGGAGGACAGATATGCTTCCTGGGCCAAGAAACCTCAGCAAGGAGCCAAGGAAGGGAGAGTGGGGGTTGGTGCAGGACAGCGAAAAGGCCCCTGCAGCAATTCCAGCCTGCCCTGAGACCCCGCCTGGCTGGTCACATCTCTGCCATTTCAAAGCCAACTTTCAATGTTGTAGCTCTTTGAGACCTTGACATCCCCTCATCCCCGTCCCTGGCCCACCAGCTCTCCACTCTGCACAGAGATGAATGCACATTTAGCTTGTTCTCCCACGCCCTACCTAATCACTTGGCTATGGAGACTTCCCCACGCCTTCCTGCTGTGCCCAGATTGAGAACAGGCCCCAGCCATCAGCCCTTCCAACAAACTTAACCTCTTCGTCCCCTCACCCTGACCACCAGGGAGGGGTTGGAAGGAGGGTCTTTTTTTTTTTTTTTTTTAAAGAAAGAGGGATAGTGAGAGAGAGAGAGAAAGAGAGAAACAACTTTATTTAGTTTTTCACATGGCCTTAGTTGCTCCAACACTCAGTTGTGTACGTGGTGGTGCTGGGGTTTGAACCCGGGTCCTCATGCTTGCAAGGCAAGCGCCGAAACCGCTGAGCCACCGCTCCAGCCCCTGGAAGGAGGGTCTTAAGCAGCTAAGGGACCCAACAGAGTATGTAATTGTCGATGCTCAGTCAACTGGCTCTTGTTCTATGGGAGGAAGACAGTGTGTCCAGGTAAGTGGGGTAGGGGGTGAAGATGTGGGCACTGGAGACGGAGGGAGCAAAAGGCCAGGTCTTGTCTTCGGGCTGTGGTGAGGAGTTTGGGGTTTTGTTCATATTGCAATGGGCAGCGCTTGCATGGCGGACTGCTCGTGCCCTTGTGGGAGCCGCTGGTGAGGTAACATCTGTAGGAAGACCACCAGGAGCTCAGAAGAAAGTCACAAGGGGAAGTGATGAAGAAATTGATGGACAACTGTTGCTTATGTGTGCAGTGCTAAGCCTGGGTCAGCCAGGGACGCCTGAGAAGAAAAGATGGACACAAAGTGAGGGGAAGGAGGATGAATGCAAATCCAGGAAATGTCTCGAAAACCCGTAAGGACAAACTGGAACCTGTCTTTCACATGTCTGGGAGTGACCACCAGAGATGCTGCTGCACCAAGTCTTGGAGTTGCATGTGGAGGTGATCAGGGTGAGAAAGAGGAGCGGTCGGCCTGTCTGGCCTCACACTAATGAAGCCATGCAGCAGTGGCTCAGGGATGGGGACAGATGCAGCTGTGCTGAGACCTGGACCCTGCACTCATCTTCCAAATGGAGCCCCTGCCACTGCTGCTGCTGCTTTGTGTCTCTTCCCAGAGTCCACAAGTTTCTCCTGTGACCAACCTTGACCTGAACCTGCACAGGGAAGGGAATTCTGGGAAATGTGGTTAACACAGAACAAGCTGCCCCAGAATCCAAGCAGAGAACTGGTTGGAACCTAAGTTGGGAGTCTAACTCTGGTTTTGTTTAATATTACAAACACACTTAGATAAACTTTGCATTATTTCTGAATGCATTTGTAGGAGTGATGGCATAGAGTTTCTTTGCTCTTAATATTTTTTTGCACTCCATCTTTTACTCAATAAGTGCATTTGCCTTGTTTTTCATGTTGAGGTGTATACACTTAAACCCTTTAATAAATGCATCACTAAAAGTACTTTAATTGGGGCTGAGGATGTAGCCCATTGGTAAGCGTGCCTGCATGAGGCCTTGGAATCTATCCCCAGCACCACGCACATAAAGTGCTTTAATTGGTCTTTTTAAAAAAATACAGTGGGATACCACTGAAGTTGTTTAAGCTAGAAAAATACCCAATTACAACATATAAACTGGTTATGGAAGTTGAGGAACTTCCATATGGTTACTTGGAATCTAGAGATATATCGGGGATTGCCATGATATCACTGTTTAAAAATGCACCCTAAAATTCAGTGTTTAAGTTGCTGTTTTTCTTTTTAAAAATTTCTTGTTACCAAAGATTGAACCCAGGGATGCTTAATCACTGAGCCACACCCCCAGTCTGTTTTATTTTTTTTAATTTTGAGACAGGGTCTTGCTAAGTTGCTTAGGGCCTCCCTGTGTTGTTGAGGTTGGCTTTGAACTTGCAATCCTCCTGCCTCAGCCTCCCAAATTGCTGGGATTATAGGAATGGGCCACTGCATCCAGCAGAAAAAAGCTCAGTGTTTAGAATGGTGTGCTGTGGTGGGGAGTGCTTGGGACAGCTCTGCTTCCTGCTGCAGGACTGTAGCTAGGCTCTACATGTCTTTTGCTCTCTCCAAACCAGTGGTCTGGCTGGGGACTGTTCTCATGGTGACGTCTGAGGTGCAAGAGGGCAAGCTCCACCCAAGCACATTTCATGTCTTTGTGACACCCCACAGGCTGAAGCAGGTCACATGTCTAAGCTCAAAATCAAGGCATGTAGAAGTACACCCTCCTCCCGAGAGAGCAACTGCAAAGTCCTGTGGCAGCAGGTGGGGATTCAGAGTGGGTCCAGAAGTGAGAAAAAGGGAGCCATCTACGACCAAAGGTGGCAGTGTGTGTTAGCCAGCTTTCTGTCACTGTAACAAGTTCCTGAGATATATCTACTCGAAGGAGAAAGGGCTAGCTTTGGCTCAGTTTCAGAGGTTTGGTCCATGGTCAGTCGGTCCGTTGTTTTTGGCCTGTGGTGGTGCAGAGCATCATGTGGGGAACACATGGTGGAACAAAGCTGCTCACCTCATGGAAGGAAGTGAAAGAGAAGAGGAGGGCCTGGGATCCTAGTATCACCTTCAAGGACACACCCCCAATGACCTAGCTTCCTTCCATTAGGCCCCACCTCCTAGAGGTTCCATCATCTCCCAACAGCACCATAGGCCACGGACTAAGACTTTAACACATGGGCCCAACAGAGACAGTCCAGATCCAAAGTATAACCCAGTGGGTGTGCAGAGAAGAGGACAGACTCAGGAGATGGTTGCAAGGAAGGACTGAGAGGCTTTGGTGATAGACTAGATATGTATAATGGCAGAGAGAGAGAGAGAGAGAGAGAGAGGAATTGCCAAGTGACAGCCAGGTTTTCAGGAGGGGGTTGTGGCTGAGGAGAAGGATCTCTGGTGCAGAGGGGAGGTAATATCTTTAGTTGGAGAGGCAGCCATAGGCATTTCAGGTAAGCCACTGGCTTTAGGATTGGGAACTTGGATTTGAGGTCTGGGTAAAGGTTTAGAACTGAGTCGCCAGCTTGCCTGAGCCTAACAGGGCTTTGTGAAGTATTTGCTGTGGCAATAACCCATGATCTCACAGGAGATCTGTCCTCCCCTCCCCAACCCCACACCCTGACATGGATCCCTAAAGATACCAGAAGCCACGTGACTAGGTTCAAGGAGCACCACACTGCTGCAGGAAGGAACAGCTCTCATTCAGGTTCAGAGAGGCTCAGAGGAGGAGACAAACTCCACATTTGACTGGAGAGAAAGTTTGTGTTCTTTTGAGAAAATTATTTGTAAAAACTTCAGAGTCGTGTGCAACCTTCCCAAGTCTCTGCCCCTAGGGAGGCACAGCTGGTGATAACTGTGGGTGGGAGTCATAGTTTGGGATTCCTCAAACGCAGACACCAAGACACAGCCTGAAGTGCAAGTCGCTAAGCTGGACAGTGTAAGACCACAGTAGGGACGTTTGGAGCACCATGGGAAACTGGGGCTCGGTCCAGCAATCCCGCTCCTGGGAATGTATTTAATCTTTTGTTTAAACCTATGTGTTGTGTGTGTGTGTGTGTGTGTGTGTGTGTGTGTGACTATATGTGATGACGAAAAACTTGGAATACAAATACCCTTAACTCTGAAACTATAGTAAATCCACAGAAAGGAATGCTATGAAACCAGAATGAAAGAATAGAGTGATGCCAGCTAAACTACTTCCACAAGTTATTACTGCAAGAGGCAGGTCTTTTGGTCACAGTGACAAATAAGCTGCTTCACACACACACACACACACACACACACAGTGTGTGTACAAGTAGAGTAGCTAGAACATCTATGTTTACGTGTCTATATGGACATGGAGCAATAGGAATGATACAAAGATTGCTAACATGGATTATACAGCAATCATAATTTGGAGAGAAGGAGAAGGAAATGGAAAAGATGGACAAAAGGCTGCACTGAAGAGAAATCAAAGGGCATGGGATCGTGTTTACATTAAACTGCATCTTTTTTTTAAAGAGGGGACATGAGAGAGAGAGAGAAACAATGTTTTATTTAGCTTTTCATGTGGCTTTCATTGTTCAGACACTTCGTTGTGGACGTGGTGCTGGATGTGAACCCACGTCCTAGTGCATGCCACGCAAGCGCTATAATGGCTGAGCCACCGCTCCAGCCCCCATTAAACTGTATCTTGATGCACAAAATGTTACGGACTACAGGACAGGTCTCAATTTTCCATTGGTAGGACCACCCATGCTGCATCCTAAAGGGAAAAAGGCATATGCTACTGTTCTATTCAGTAAACACAAACAGGAAAGCACAGGTGTATGCGCCTCATGATGGTGTCAGGTGCGTTAAACAAGAACACTGAAAGGACACACCAGGTGGATGCAATGGGCTACTATATGGTAGGGTGGGATTGACAGAAAAGAATAATAGTTTTCACCTGTTTATGTTGATTCCATTGGTTCATTAGTCACAATAAACACATATTACTTTGAAAGTCTCAATACATGAATAGAGGGAAAAATCCTGAAATAATCCCATGTATGATGACTTACATTTGTAATCTCAGGAATTTAGGAGGCTGAGGCAGGAGGATCACAAGTCAGACTTGGCAACTTGGTGAAACTAGCTCAAAATAAAAAAGTCTGGGGATATTACTTAGTGGTAAAGCACCCCCTGTGTTCAATCCCCAGTACCTAATAATGATAATTTCTTTTTCTCACTTTGCTTCTCCCTGAATATTTGGCATTGAAGGTACTCCTCCACCCCACCCACCACCCTATCCCCTCTATCAAGTTTGTATAGACACTTAAGTCTCATTTGGGGAGGGGATTGGGGCTACCTCCCACAGATATCACAGGTGCTAGTCAAATTCAAGGAATATGTCTGGGAGGCTGTCTGAAAATTCTGAGCCACAATAGCAGGGATTTGGCTGATGCAGAAAACACAGATGAACCAGGATAACATAAGCAACTCATCCACAGATTGACATACCAAAATTCCAGCCCAGGCCTGGCTAATTCATCCAGTTAAAACATATACATCATGGCCAGGTGCAGTGGAGCATACCTGTAATCCCAGCAACTTGGGAGGCTGAGGCAGGAGAACCGCAAGTTCAAAGCCAGCATCAGCAGCTTAGCGAGGCCCTTTCTCAAAGGAAAATATAAAAAGGGCTGGGGATGTGGCTCAGTGGTTAAGTGCCCCTGGGTTCAATCCCTAGCACCCCCCCAAAAAAAAACAAAAAAAACCCCAAAAAACAACAACAACAACAAAAACAAAACAAAACAAAACAAAGCATAGCAAAGCAAAAGAACAATAACAACAAAAAACCCCACATACATCACGACTGTGTCTCTATAAAACTATTTGTGTGTGCCTAGGACATACGGAAACAAATTGAGCAGGAATGGAATCTAATTTGTTGAGGATCTATCTCTTAAGCTCTCTACTCCTTTCTGCAACTCTTACTTCCATTTTGTAGAGAAGGAAACAGAGGACTGAAGTTGAAGTTGAGTGCTTTGAGCCCCATGATTGGTCAACTATTAGGTGGAGCCCTATGAATTGCCAGTCTAATTTTAGATTATTTTGTATCTATAAAATTCTTGATAGGACATTGTTTTGGCTGCTACAGACAGCAGGGACCCAAATAATAAATGTTTAAATAAGTGTATTTCTCTCTCATGCCAAAGTTTGGGCTGAGGTCATCAGAAGCCATGAGAGTTCGGAATCCATCTTTTGCATTTTCCTGCCCTGCCAGGGGCTTTCCTTGTCTGAATGGACCTTGGTGGACCACCACTTCTACTATTCAGCTGCAGGGAGCAAAGGCAAAGATGGGAATAAACAGCTACTATTTCAGAACACAACACAGAAGTTGCATCTCCAGCTTTTTTTAAAGAGAGAGGGACAGTGAGAGAGAGTCGATTTTATTCAATTTTTCATGTGGCTTTTGTTGCTCTGACACATCATTGTGTATGAGGTTCTGGGGTTTGAATCCACGACCTTACACATGCCAGGCAAGCACGGTAACTCCTGAGCCCCACGTCTCCAACTTTGACTCCTCATTGGCCGGAGCCCAGTCACAGGACCACACACATAGCCAGCTCCGAGGCTGGGAAGTGTCGTCTTGTGTACTAAAAATCCACAACCATGAGAGAATGGAAGAGCAGAGCCTGGGGGACACTAGGCAGTGTCTCCATCTTCTGGGAAGATGACTTTCTGAGATCTGAGTATGGACGTCTATCTCCTTAAACACATTGTGTGATCACTGAACCACAATAAAAATGGTAGGATCCTACTTGAGGTGAAAATGTTTTCTTTTTCTAAAAGTCTTCTGATGGCCAAGCAGCTCATTCCCAGGAGGACCTCCCTGGAAGTCATTTCTCCTGCTTCAAACTCATTCCTGAAATTTTCCTGAGGCCCCAGGGGATCACTTGCTTCTCAAGAGGTGAAACTATAACAAAACAAACAGTATGTGTTCATAAGTATATGAACACACCCAAACACACACACACACACAGCCTACAGACATATTTTAGTCTCCAGACAGTTGCTTCATAGGTGAAACAAACTAGAATTTTAAGTCTCACAGTGTTTCCCAGGGGTTTGAAGCTTGGAGCTGGAATGCAAGTGTTCGTGTGGATCTGCCCAGGGAAGTGTTCAGTAGCTGACTAAGGCAAGTGCTTTTTTGGGGAGGGTGGGAAGCAGCCGGGAGGACATGCACGGGTGGTCACTACAGACTTCTGGACAAAGTTCTACCATCTGAGACTCATTCCTCTGGCTTGAGCATGTGGTTTTAAGCCACTCTGTTTTTTATTCCCTCATAAGCTAGAATATTCTGGAAGACCCCACTTACCAAGGCAGACCATGTGTTAGGCAAAACCTTTCTGATATAGGACAAAAGGGAGCAAATATGTGTGAGGCAGCTTCAATATTCTCCTATGATTACCGAAATATATTAAAGTACAATTTTTTAAAACGTCAAGTACAACTTGAGGAAATATAAGGTTTCACATTAGTATTTGAGGAGTACAGGGGCTTTCCTATTTCTTAAACTGTGGTAGTACCCAATATTTATAATACACTTTATACTTGCTACTGGCTTTATGATGTTACTTAGGAAAAAACTTACATCTTTGAATTCAATTTTTGAACAATTGAATTGTTTACAGTAAGTGGAAATACAAAAAAAATTGAAAAAAATTAAAAGTAACCCATAGCCACACCTCCAAAAAAAAGATCCAAGATTTTCAAGTACATCATCATTACTTTTTAGAAATACACACATTCACATAAATATGAAGGCATCTGTAATAAAAACAAAATATTAGGATATCTATGAGTTATTGTTGCTGAATAAACAGAATCTGGTAAGAGGATGCAGATGGAACCCAACAGAAGTGAAAGCAACAACAGGCCAATTCTAAAGTCTAAGAAATTTTATATCAATCCATGAAACAGGCTTTGGGGGGAAAATTACCCACCAAATCCTGTTGAATAAACAGTCCTGTTTTTTTTTTTTTTTAAGAGAGAGGGACAGTGAAAGAGAATCAATTTTATTTAGTTTTTCATGTGGCATTCATTAGTTTGACACTTAGTTATGTGGTGCTGGGGTTGGTACCCGCATACTCGCACATGCCAGGCAAGCACTGTAACCATCAAGCCACCACTCCAGTCCCCAGTCCTGCATCTTTAATACAAGCAGTAAGAAAGAAAACCACAGGAGATGTGAAAAGTTTCAATAGTGTTTCTATGAAACAAACTCACATGAAATGGCTCCCTAAGCGAAGTTCCTAAAATTATTTTCAGCAGGACTTGAGGAAACAGAGCATCTATGAAAAGATCTCATTGCAGAAGACTGTGTCTTCATTTAAAATATGATGGATGTAAGTTTAAAATGCAATATCCCTTAATAGAATATTCAGCCCTGGAATGGAGCATTAATAACTGTGAACATCAGGAAAGAAAGACCACAAGACATCATGTCACCCGCCCAAGGAAGAGCATAGCTGCCTGCAAAAGCAGTGCTTTGCCCTCCCACAGATGGATCTGGAATCTTCTTCCCCAACCAGATGTGTTACCCACTGTGTCCCTGGCCCCTTGCTCCTGAGGTGGACCTGAATCTGGTCTCAAGGAAACACTGAGGAACATGTGAAAACGGGGTGCACGCCACATCTCCTTGAAGGAAACCGCAGGACAAGTAAATTGCTCAACAAGTAAGTTGAAAAGAAGAGAATGTGAGAGCAAGAGATGGGGAAACATTAATTATCAGCCAATGGCAAAATGCGGACCTCATGTGGATTCTACTTCAAATATTTGAGACGAGTAGAAGTTTAAACCCTGGCTAGCTGTTTGACTGTGTTGTGGAAATGCTGTTAATCTTTAAAGGGATACTCATTGCCTTGGGTTGTTAAAAAATTTTTTGTCAAGGAGTTATTGCACAATCATAAATGCATATAAAATAGCAATAGGATATGCATTTATTCTTAAACCAGAATTACCCCATCGCCCACACCAGTCTCTTGATTCTTCTATATTTCATCCCTACAAGCTATATGCTTAGATTTTGAATTTCCCAGAATTAAATGATTGCATAAATATTATTTGGATTCTCAGGGGGGTAAAAAGAATGCCACATTGTTGTCTCCCTAGAACCCTCCCTATTCTCCCTCCCCCCCCTACATATCTATGCTTGTCCTAGATTATGAGTTTGCTGGGTCCAATACATGAGTTTGACTACCTTTCACCGTGGGTTATTTTTAAAGGACTTATAGTTGTTAACTACTGAAATATTTATAGATGAAGTGGAGACTGGGATTTGCTTCACAACAATAAGGATGTAGGGGCTGAAGCGGTGGCTTGGTGGTTACAGCACTTGCCCGGCATGCTCAAGCACACGGGTTCAAACCCCAGCACCCATGTATACAACTAAGTGTCAGAGGAACAAAACCCATGTGAAAAAAAATCAATAAAAATTGATTTTCTTTCTCTTACTGTCCTTCTCTCTTTAATAAAAAACTAAAACAAAAACAAAACAAAAATAAGGAAGTGGAGGGGAATATTTGAAATAAGATCGGAAGCAAGTCCACACCTATTAGCTGGGTGACTGGCACATGGTGTTTTGTTTTGGTGGAGTTTTTTTTGTTTTCTTGGTGCTGGGGATCAAACCCAGGGCAATGCCAGGCAAGCATTCTACCACTGAGCTAAACTCCCAGCCCCATGGAGGTTGCATTTATTGTGCTATTCTACTTTTGTGTTTGAAAATCACCCAAGACAGGAGCAAGAGTTTGGTACTCTACAAACCCCAGTTGGTAATTTAGATACTTGCTCAGGAAATTCTTCCAAACTCTTTGAGGAAATGGAAAGAGAAAATGAGTGACACCATATATAAGAGACCAAGAGATACAGTATAAATGGAAAATCAGGGGCTGGAGCAGTGACTTGGGGGTTGGAGTGCTTGCTTGGCATGCATGAGGACTCAGGTTCAAACCCCAGCACCATGTACACAACTAAGTGTTGGAGAACGAAAAACAGATGAAAAAATAAAGTTGATTCTCTCTTTCATCTCCCTCTCACTCTCCCTTCTGAACAAATACAAATAAATGGAAAATCAGAATTCCACAAGAGTAGAACAAATAGAGGAAAAAATGAGATTTTTGGTGGGGAGGTACTGGGGATGGAACCCAGGGGCACTCTATTACTCAGTTAATCCCCAGCCCTTCCTTTGAGATAGGGTCTCCCTAAGTTGCCAAGGTTGTCCTTGTACTTAAGATCTTCTTGCCTCAGCCTCCCGAGTAGCTGGGATTACAGGTGTGCACTACTGCACCCAGCTAAAAAGAATTTCTTATTAGGTGATTTCTCTCACCTAGGTGATGGCATTTAACAAATTACAGTTTTCTTAAAGAATGACCAAAAAAAGGAGGCATGTGAACAGCAGAACAGTGTCCAGGAGAGCTTTTATTTGTACGTAACAGTTTTAAAAATACAGAATAAAATAGCTTTATCTCTACTATTATTCACAACATCTGGTCCAAATATTACATATTTTTAAAATACTTAAACGTTTAATGAAGCCATGTTAGAAAAACAATATGAAAATTCTTTTTAAAAACTCCATAAAAGAATTACACATCTCAAAAAACAACCCCACCCCAAATACCCTCGGTATGCAAAATAACAAATGAACGAACAAAATCTCAGAAAGGTAGATAGGCAAAGTCAGTCACAAAAACTCAAGGAAAATAGAGGCATCTCCACTGTTTTAAGAATAGTCAGAAATTTATTAATGTGTCAAACAAAGGTGTTAGGAACAAACAGAAAAGGGTATTAATTTGAACTGTCAGTTGGATGGCAACACTGGTAAGGATATCCTACGTGTCTGGAAACACATATGGTAATTCTAAGAACGCTGGGTGTCAGAGTGATGATGAGGCACAGTCACAACAACCTGGAGGGGTGGGAGTGTCTGTGAGGCTGCTGATAAAGGACCCAGCACTCATGTGCTTCAGTGATCCAGGGTGGAAGCTGAACACTGGCAAAATGGGGGGCCTTCTTGCTCTACTTGGGTTCTGACTACAGGAGTGGAGGGTAGGAGATGTCCTATTCTGTGTCCAAATCATAAGGGACAGAGGACAACATGCAGCATGTGAAGCCCCAGCTTCTTCTCTGAAGCCAAGGGGGGCAGTTTCCTGGAGATGGGAGTTTTATGAATGCTCAGAGATGCCTGGGTGTGGCTGCATGAGAACAGCAGGGTCTCACACCAATCCACACCAGGCTGCACCAGGGCTGGTGCCTGCAACCGGTGTATAGCTGAAATACAACCATCTGCTAATACTGTCTTCTCTGTCCAGATGGGTTCTGGAATGAATCTTCCGCCACCGCTCCTTATTCACCTTCTGTCTGGCCTGTCCGCTCTTGAAGAATAGACTTGTCAACTTTAAAACTAAGTTGCTAGTATCAATATCTCAGCAGGGATGTTAATAAAAGAAATTACAACTTAGCTCATGGTCATAAAAGATATGTATGGGTAAATAAAGTATACACACAATACTAGAGATTCATCAATGGAGAAATTCTATCAGCACATGACATTGTCATGAAAATTATATCATTCCCTCCCTGGAAAACTGTGACTATTATCCTGGGCAGAAATGTTATTTTACTATATGGAAATACTGCAATATTCATGCATAAATCACGTTATCATCGTGAAAGTCAGTATTCTACAGTGTAAAGCAAATCTTGCATGTGAATTTGTTACCATGAAAATGGGAAACCATCAGGACCCATGGTGCTTCATGCTAGCTGGCTGGTAAAGCTGCTTCTCTTGCCTTGATCAATCCCAAGAAATTAAAAGTTAACTGGAAAACCTCTTAATAAAGATTCTGAAAATAAATGTGTCCATGAATATAAGTTTAACTCCCTAATAAGAACAAAATCACAAGGACTCAAGCCACTTCCCATTATTCTCTGACCTGTGTGGGGGTCTCCCCCATTGTGAATCTGCCAGCATCTCCTGTCAAGTGTTATTTCTACTTTCCATGGCCAACACAAATGCCTTCTTTTAGGGACCAGGCAGGTGAAAATCGTGGTTAGATGATCACTGTCAAAATTGAGAGACTGAAGGCCCTATAAGAACATTCACATCCCAAACACTCTAACATTCCACTGTCAGAATGCAGCACGGCAGTGCCCAGCCACAGCAGCGCAGGCCAAACGTGGGAAGAGCCGGACAGCAGGCACAGGACACTTGTGGCCACATGTTCAGAACCTTCCCTTCAGGTGTGTGCTGGGACTCATGCAGATAAATATGCATCTTCTCCTTTCGATTACAGACTTCTACTCTGTAACATATTTGCTAGCAGGAGGACTACTTCCTAAAATGATCTGTGTGTGTACGCATTCCATATGCAAGATGTACTGCTGATGAAGGAACTCCAGCCACTCCAGGCTGTGCAGAGGCTACCAGACTCCGTGGGGTAAAAGAGCTGGCTGCTCTTTTTCCTACCACCTCCTGTCCCCTTCCTTTTTCCTTGGACAGAGTATCAGAGTTGGCCTCAATGGAAGAAGGGTGGAAACTATTTCCCATGGGAGGTGTGGACACAGGACTTCCTTTAACGGGTGCTGAGGACATCCCCCAGACCAACAGAGTCAAAGCCTCACAATAAAATCTGGCCCAATGAGGGGTTCCAAAGGACCCACACCCTGGATGAAACTCACCGGGAGAGAAGAAGCATGACCATTTAAGCTGAAGAGAGCATGTGTGTGAATTATCAATGGTTCTAATGGCTTGACTCAGACATGTGCTGCTTCTACTTACCTTAGAGCGTTAGAATTCTGAAAATCTCTGGTATACTTAGCAGTTTTCTCCACTTATCAGAGCAGAGAAATTGGGAGACACTGAGCAAAATACAAATATTAGGAACTGAGGGTAATGTTGTGCAGGAGAGCTGTCTGGCTCAAGGTCTTACCAAGGTAAGAGGGATGGGAACTGTTAACCAGTGTGCTTCTAAAGAACTATATGCACTGAATACACATTTTAAAAATACAAAAATTATATGTAGTTTAGAATCTAGGTTCTTTACTCAACTGGAGGAAGATTTTGGCAAATCAATACAGTGGCTCTGAGGTGTTCTTGAAGCCCAGAACTTCCAGGAGTCAAGGGTGCTACAGTGACAATCCAAGACCTCACAATGTGGTGAAGTCAAGCCAGGCTAGGAGCTGAGGGTACAGGAAATGACCTTGTGGACACCAGGCCACCAAGAACCATGACCTGCCATGGGAAACAGGAATGCCTAGGCCAATGACCACACGAGAGGCACAGTCTCATGACTTCATGTCTAAGCCTTTTCCTTTGGCTGAAAAACTTCAAACTGAATTCAACATAAGTAATTTTGTCAGAAAGAAATTTAGTGTTATAAATTAGAACTCTCTTAACAGAGGGAGCCCGATAGCTTCTTTTCTCATGTTCTTCTGCAACAACAAAAATAAGGCAATATTTGGCTAAGGAATCTAACTTCCCCTCTGTATCCACCAGAAATGACTTGCAACAGAAGAATGAACTTGTCAGGATGATGGACCATTCAATATGGCAGCTCTGTTACCTGTCTCAACTTCCCTTCTTCACAAAACAAATTCACGTGTAACTTGACCCATGGTTTCTGGGCTCTGGTCCAGTAGTCAGTTTCGATAAATAGATTAGGCATTACAGTATTTACACTTTCATGGTATCAAGCAATACAAAACACAACCACAACAATGGTTACTGGCCTTCAACAGCCATTACAACAAGCTTCCCTGATGGTGTCCACAGCTTTACAAATGCTGGTTCTTTTCTTAACGGGGGTAGGAGGTGCAGGACAGGTAATAGGGATGCAAGGGAAGAAGGTCACATGGAAAAAACACTGGATTTCGAAAATCTGCTATAGTCAATAACATTAAATAGGAATAAAACCTTGTAATTACAGACGCGCGCAACAGTAACATCCACATGACAGGACAGCCAAGATGCCCACAGACATATCTTACTGGTGTCCCTGTATGGCACTCAGTACCTGTCACATCAGCCAGTAGTGACAAATGCCAAATAGGGTGTCTCAGCCACTAAAAGAGGCCAGTATGAAATGCGCTGGCCACAGGTGGCAGGGAGAAAGAGCAGTGGAGAATAATATTGACTTCAGGATCCTTTGCCTTCTCTCTCAATCTCCTCAATAGAGTTCCGTTCACTATCTGTATTACTGAACAAAAACTTTACGCATGTCCACATCTAGGTCAATCAGGTCAACAGCCTCCTACAGGAGTACTGGTGACAAGAGAATCACTTGACCAGGCAGCTGTGACAAAGTGAGGACCCTGCTGTCTCTTGGCCAGAGAAGGTCTCTGAAGGTGCAGGCTGAGGTCAAGTGAAGAGGAAGTGGGACCAGGTGCTTCTGAGGCAAAAAGCCCCTGGGCCCTGGAGGCAGCATGTAGAAAAGCCAGCAGTGGACACTGGAAGAGGACTGCAAAGAAGGAGCAGCTGCAGATTTCAACACCCACTCTCTCACGGGTGGACTGGAATTTCAAGTCCAGTGACCATGGCCAGCAATGGACACTCTCAAAGGGCAAGAGGTCAAGGGCTTAAATAAGGACACAGGTGAGACACCATATTAGACACAATCACCACCCACAACAAAAAAGCAATGTGCAACCTGTCTTAGCTCTGGGGTGCAGGATGTAAATGTAGATATACAAACATAGACTTTAGTTCTTGTTTTTCAGCAAGGAACTACAGACACTGCCTCACTGTGGCTGGGCCACAGGGCACAGCTAAGGCTATACTGTGGCCTGCGAGTCTTCATCTGAACTCCGGCTGTTTTCGCTCTTCCTGAAGCCTTTCCATGTGTAACCTGCAAAGGTTGGGCTGATGGGTAGGTAGCTGAAGCATCTGTATTTTTTGATAATGTTCATGCCAAATGGCAAATTGTAGGACTCCATGCCATCGAGTGACTTGTTCCCTTTGCTCACACCCTTTTTCCATTTCCTGATTCCTCTTTCCTCTGGGGTACCTGTCTCACACACACACATACAACAAAACAAAGGAATGATTGGTTTGGCAGTTCTGTCAGGCATGAGAACACATATATGTACACATGCATGCTGTTCTAGAGATCAAGCCTGTCTGGATGACAGCAATGAACACCTGAGGAATTGAAGGTAGGTGCTCAGTTCTCCAGGTGCCCAGACTGGAAGCCCAAGCATCACTCGCTCTTCCTTCTCCCTCTTGATCCACATCCAGGCAACCTCCTGATGCCTTCACATGTTCCTTGCCCTGCCCCATGACCCACATTCTCAGTGCTGACTGCTAGAGTGTGGCCTAGGATATGTTACTGCTTTCCTTCGCCACCTTATCAGTACTGCACTCACCTAAGTTTCATACTGCTTTGCTGTATTTTAGTGTGGGGAAGTGAGGTGTGCCAGCTTTGCTCTTAGGCTTGAAGATATTGCGATTTTCCACCTTAAAACAACCTACCTCCAAAATGCCTCAATTAAGAGACTGCTCTGGAATAGGCAGAATCACATCTACCTTCCTTGAAGGCTGCACAGTACAATGGCATAGAACAGCCAATCTCAAGGACGCACCAGGGTGGGGCCATATTCCAGCCTAGTCTATCGCCTAGCGCTCCTTAAGGAATACTCACCAATGTGGGTAGGTGTGTTGCAGGAACAGCCATCCCCATTCATCTTATCACTGCTCCTGGCCTTGCTGGTCTCAGCCTTTGCCCACTATCCTCTGGTGTTGACGAGCTCGAAGCTCACCCTAGGAATGACTTACTTAAAGGACAGAGACCCAGGGTAAAGGTGCCATGGGCTGTTCCCTGCAGCTCAGGAATGTGTCAACAAGTCCATGGAAACCACAGTGGAGGGCACTGGGCATAGGCTGAGAAGGGAGGCAGGAATCTGGGGCGTGCTTGAGATATCCCACTGCTATCTCACCACATGCAGGAGTCTCCTGCTCTCTCTTAATAGTCACTGAGCAGGAGAACCAAAGTCAACCACCTTATTAACAAAAACAGATCCACACATCATCTCAACTGCTTTGAAGAGGTTTTTTTCCCTTGTTCTTTGGTTTTGTTTTTTGTTTTGTTTTGTTTTGACCAGGGATTGACCCCAGGGGCACTTAACCACAGGTCAATATCCCCAGCCCATTTTTACTTTTTTATTTTCAGATGGGGTCTCACTAAGTTGCTTATGGCCTAAGTTGTTGAGGCTGGCTGTGAACTTGCAGTCTTCCTGCCTCACTCTCCCAAGCTGCTGGGATTATGGTATATGTCACCATGCTGAGCTAGAAGGCACTCTTAATAAATGATGGTTTTGAACTGTTTTACTCTTCCTGCTTCCTATTTATTTGTTTAATTTGGAGATAGGATCTTACTATGAGGATCTTACTATAGGGTTAAACTCGCAGGCTCTAGCAATTCCTGCTGCCTCAGCCTCCCAGGTAGCTTGGGGACTACAGGTGCACGCCACCACACCCAGCTTCTGCTTCGCATTTCCTTTTAGCAAAAAAAACCAAAAAACAAAAAAAACTCATATATGTAATAAGCATGATTGATATACACCACATACCCGGGATGGTGTTGTCCAAAATAAAAGCCACACAGCCTCCTACAAACATAGCAGTTGTGAGAAGAACATTCAACACTTGATCGATTCCTGTTATGCCTAGAAACAGAACAAAGCCACCACAGGGTCATCACTGCAGCCAGAACAAGCCTGCCCTTGACTCAGCAAGGGCCATTGGGTGGGCAGGACTCTGCCAGTCATGTCCACAGCATGTGAAAGTACACATTTCCCAGTTGTATATGTGTAAAGTTTTGCCATTAAAGTTGTAAACTAATATGAATACTTCAACAATAATCCCTTATCTCCATAAGGGAAATCCCTAACAGTGGTGTATAAGATACACCTAATATAGTGACACTGACCCTATACAGATTATGAAACCACTAGGGTATTATCTATAGATTAAAGAGAATTTCAAAACAAAAGATGGCTCCTGTAAAGCTATCAGTTTAAAAATTACAAAATGAATAAGACAACAAAATACCTGTAATCATATGAGTTTTCAGTATTCTGGGTTACTAATTAAAGCCTAGCTGATAATCAGGAGCAAATGAATATGAAGACATCCTTCTATGAAATGTGATACAATAAAATGTAAAACACAGCAAGAATATCTTTGTTATTAGGAGTTCTCACTTTCTATATTTAAAATATGATCCAAGAGAAATTAACAAGTTTGGTGAGGATATGGAGAAAGAAATCCTGTACATACACAGCTGATGGAACTGTAAAACAGTACAGCCACCATGGAAAAGTTTGGCATTTCTTCAAAAAGTTAAATACAGAATTACCATATGACAAATTTTGCTCTAGGATATATACCCTGAAGAACTCAAAACAGGTACTCAAGTAAAGAAAAGCAGACTGGTAGATACCAGGAGCTTAGGGAGGGGGTTAATGGGGACTTATTGTATGAGGAATATGAGTTTTTGTTGTGCAGTGACGATGTATTTTAGAAACTAGATTAGGAGTAGAGGTTGCACATAACATTTTGCATGTAATAAATGCCCTTTTTAAAAAATTTTTTATTTTGAGCAACCTTACAAGATTTTAACAAAAAAATATAAAATGTGTATAAAATATACATATATTCTGGATATTGCAATTATCCCCAGGAGTGCCCCCCCAATTACCCTCCTTTATCCCTCCCTTCCCCTTCCCATTATAACTCTAAAAAAAGTATTAGATTGTAAAGCATTACATCTTATCTGGATTTAACTCATGCTACTAGACCAACTTTCTCATTGTCCAGGGTCTAAAAATCATTAATTTTATATACGAATTTCACCTAAAAGCATATAAAAATGGTACTCAATTGTGCACATGCTAAAATATCAGTAGCAATAGCTGCTTCTTAAGATGGTTTCTTGCTTGTTCATTCTTTATGATAACAAGGTGTTAAAATAAAAAGTAGAAGTTAAAAAAGTAAATTTTGCACTGCAAGTAGCTATAACCCCATAGAGAACATATTTCAAAGTTTATAAAGTTGAGTTTAAAGAAATTACACATCTTTTAAAAAAGTTTTTGGTAGTACTGGAAATTGAATTTGTGGGAGGGGAGGGTTCTATCATTGAGTCCCAGCCCATTTTTCAATTTTTATTTTGAGACAGGGTCTCCCTAAGTCACCTAATCTGATTGTGAACTTGCCATCCTCTCTCTCTGCCTCCTTAGTAGCTGGGATTGCAAGCATACACTTGCTAAGAAATTAGCCTGAGAATCTACAGGTTTCACAGAGAGGCATTCTCCCAGAGGAGAGTCCTTGTACAGAAGCAGACCTCAGCATCTCTGTCAGTCATGTGCACATGCTGGCTTACGTGAGAGGCTCCAGGCTTCCGGAGAAACTGCTGGAGAGTGAGATGAGGAAAGATGAAGTTCAGCTACACTGCACGTGAAGCTGCAAGGCCCTCGCCCACTGGTGCAGGGTTATGACTACAGCTCCCCCACAAGATTCAAGGCCTGTTTTCCCTACCTGTGACGAGAGGGTTCTGTCTGAGGTAACTTGGAAGGACGAGCCCAAAGAAGATGGAGAATCCAAGTACAAACAGGTTCCGGGAAGAATTTAAATCAATGAACTGCAGGTTAGAGAGGCCGACGGCTGTGATCATTCCTGGAGAGAAAAACACCAGACATAGACACTGAGTTTGCCTGCAGCACAGTAACTGGTCACTTGTAGCAGTGACCTTTGTCCTTTCTCTATCCACTGGAATTAAGCTGGGAGACCAGCACAGCGGCAGTAACCAGTGGCGGTCTGGGGGTGGTCCTTGGTCCAACATCCTCAACAAGTGCATCACACTGTTTTCTTCAGATGAAAGCAGTCAGCAAAGCACCCTGGCTCCCTCTCTACGCAAACGCTTCCTCTAAACTGGGAACCTACTCACATTATCTGGTCCATGTCCCCAATTATGGTAACCAAAAGGTGCAGAGATCAAATGCAGGGCACCCTTGTAAAAATGGTTAATTTTAAATTGAACTAAATCAATTAAAAACTCTAATTAAAGAGTGTATTTAATTAATTTTCATAGCATATTTTCTTATTGATGATTCTATCTTTAACATAAATTCAACTCAGAGAGTGATGTGGTCTTTATTTATTCGTGGTGCAGGGGATTGAACCCAGGGTCTCACGCAGGCCAGGCAAGTGCTCTACCACTGAGCCCCACCCCAGCCCTAAAGACGTATTCTTTTACATTTTAAAAGAGAAGTTTATTGTTAGCTTCAATCTTTCTACAGGGAGTTGGCAAAAACATGATCCCATTAAGAATTAGCCAAGCTGAGGAAAGGAGCCTGAGAAGGAAGCCCACGCCCACTATCAAGGAGGTAGAATTTTACCGAAGAGCGTGCAGAACAGGGCTCCAAGAACAGGGTCTGGGAGGGATGCGAAGAGGGCACTGAACTTGCCTATCATGCCCAGCCCAAGCATGAGCGCTGCACCATACTGGATCACCCGGCGGCTGCCAACCTGTGGACACATCAGAGGGCAGACAAAGATTCACTCTGCCATTCTCCAGCAGCAATGGGTCCTGGCCTCCCAGGACCCTGGGCAAATGTGACAGAGCCCTCAGGTAGAACCTAGATTACTTGTTAAACCGTCAGTTAACAGGGATTGAACTCTAAACATAATCACTACAGAGACACTCCAAGCAGAGCTCCCCACCACCTGTCCTCGCTCCTCCTCTCCCCTTCCCCTCTGCTGATTCTTTTCATCTTGACTATGGGCAGGTGGCCCCAGGGATTGGTGATCAGCCTTTGCTTCTCCATGCCTTCAATGGGGTCACCTATGCTCAAGGTCTTGGGTCTCCAAAGCCCTCACATGGTCATTTGCTGGAATGACCCTCTGGGGTCTCTCAGGCATAGAAGCTAAGCTCTGAGCCTGCTTCTTTTCTGAGTTCCTTGCCCCACCCTTTACCTAGTCAACTCAGAGGAAGCACTGCAGCCTCAATTCCTTCTCTGCATCCATGGCCCAACATTTCTGGAACCACCTGTCTTATGGCCCACGAGAGGAACAGGGTAGCGGCCAAGAGTACTGAATTTTTGAGCCCAGCTGCTATTTTGTATGCCCACTCCACTCTGTGTGACTGGGCAAGTCAGCGTCTCTGGGTCTCAGGATCCTTCTCTATCACACCTATACTCTGTGATTTTGCTCAGAGAATTAAATGATATGAAGTGCCTGGACAGCATGGAGCTATGTGACAGTCTCCCACATGGGCTCACTGCTTCTGGCCCTGTGTTCACCAGCTGCCATGGAGTGACCTTTCTAACACACTGATTCGGGATGTCAGTCCTTTCTAAAATCCTCTGGGGCTTAGGAAATTAAGTACACTTCTCAAGCTCTTCCCAACAAAGTCACACCTGCTACTGAGTCCTGTTCTGCGCTAGTCATATTGTGAGCTTTCTTCCTAGGAAACCTGACCTCTGCTTCCTAGAGGCCTTCACCTAGCCTGCTGCCATCTGGCTCAAGAATCTTGCACTGCTGGCCCCAATCCTCTGCCCACTTCTCGGGGACTACATTCTGAGGATGTAACTTAGGTAAAGGAGGTCCCAGAAATGTTTGGGGGAGAGCCCACATATGACTTATAGTGAAGAAAAGGTCAGTTAAATTTAAATTAATTAAAATGGAACAAAACTTAAAATTGTTCCTTTGCACTAGCTACACTTCAAGAGCTCACTAGGCACATGTGGCTAGTGATACAGGTGTGGAAGACTTGTTCAACTGCTGCAGAGTTCTGGATGGTACTAGTCCTCAGCATCCAACAGCTTCTTCAAGGATCCAGAGCCAGTGAGGTAAGCATCAGAACCTGATCTTCTACTGAACGAGTGAAGAGTGAAGAGAGAGCTGTCTGACTGGACAGCCGACACTGGCCTCCAGCCACCCCTCATCCCATGCCCATTCAGCCCCTCCCCGTACCATGAAGTGCAAATCAGCAGTAGAAAGAACCACATAAACTGCTGAATCAAGCAAAAGGACTTATAACTGGCTGTGATGGCAATCTAATAAGGACTTTATCATCAGAATGGCTCATTTTTCAGAAAGTACTTTGAAGATCTACTATGTGACCACCATGCCATTAGACTGGGGCCAGGTGGATATACAGATGAGCAAATCACATGCTTGTGATCATGTAACTGCACTGTTCCACTGTGTGGGAGCCCAGTGGCAGGGAAGAAATCTGAGTTGGGGAGGGCTGTTGGAGATATCTTGAGGTCTGAGTAAGAGTCCACTGGAGAAAGAGCTGTCAGGTGGAGCTGTGTGTGAATTCCAGGAGGGTTGGCAGCCCTACCAGGTGGGAGGTGGGAGGGGCCCAAATGGCCCAGGGACACCTGCAACACTAAAGCTCATATGAAATCCATGTATGGAAGACTGGTGTGTGCTTCTGACACTGTCAAAACATCAGGCAGCAATTAAGCCGCTCTCTGTTCAAGAACTATTACCTGAGTGCTGAGTTATGCCTTTATTCTAAACACCAGAGGCATGGCTCTAAAACCCCTCCCCCGTGGTGGGGGGGGCACAGGATCTCCCTGTACCTGTACCTGCCCTTAACCTGGGGTGTTCTCCACACCTCCCTCTGACTTTCCAGAACTGTGGCAGATCTGCCTCTAGGACCAATGAAAGACTGACCCTGTGTGTTCCTGATGTTCCAAGTTGTCAACATCATGGAATATGGTAAAGAGAAACAAGCTTTCTTGGACACCACCCAAGAGATACTATAGACAGGGAGACAGTGTTTACTCTGTTCCAAGATATAAAACAAGGGCCAGAGAGCACCAGTAATGGGCACCTATAGCTTACAGTGTACGTGCTGTACTCTGGGAGGCTGAGCTAAGTGCTTTACATCAGGGATTAATTCCAACACCTTTCAAGCTACCTTAGAGACAAAGGTGTGGAGACCATGCTGAGAGAAAGTGACAGAGCTAGGGCTGGAATCCAAAGCACCTCCCTGCTGAGTAGTGATGCCCCTCTATAGACAGACATTGGAATGCACTTGGCAGAGAAGGGTAGGTAACCCCCACTCCAAATAAAAGTTGTGAGCGATTCCATGTACAGGGAAGGCAGTAACTGAACAAAGGACAGCAAATAACAGTTGCCAAGAACAGAGGCAGATTCTATGGGAGATGCAGACCATCCTTTTATACACCACAAGAGTCTGGTTCAGTGGCTCAGACCAGTGCTGTTTAGTAGAACTGAGTATGGATACATCCTTCAGCTGTTCTGTCCAGTTAAGCTACACAAGAGGATGGAGTCTAGAAACATGGTCAGTGTGATGGGGAAACGAATTTTTAATTTTGACGTGTCATAACAGTCATGTGACTACTGACTACCATGCTGGACAGCACAGATCCAGACCTGTAGCCCTAGCAAGCAGAGCAGAGTTCTACTCAGAGAAAGGCTAGTCCAAGTCCTCCAGTGGATGAAGGGCAGGTCACAGTGCAGAACTCAAGCCTCCTTTGTAACAGCGGTCCACTCTATGTATTGAATACAGCCCTTGCTGCCCTGCCACTGCGGCTTATATTTAAACCAGACTTGTTTCTTTCTGTTCCTCCCTCTCATCCTCCTAATCCTTTTCCCTCCCTAATCCTAGGGGAAACAGGTCACCTTTCTTCCCCATCCCAGCCAGTTATCTGTTCTTGAGCACACACCCGCCACCACAGGAATGAAGTAATTCAGACCTGGGGGTGGCACCAGAAGATCTCAGAAATGGCTACCTTTCAAATTAACAAGTGAATGACAACTCTGACAGAGAATACGTGGAATGTAGCCTTTGGATTCTTTAAATCCCCTCTTCTCCTTGATAGCTAGAATCACAGCCTCTGGGACAGGAGTCCCTGGGTTTCTCCCTTGCTTGCAAAGCAATAAACCTTTTTCTCAAAACAGTGTCCTCATTAGATTGGCACTGGGGACAAGGACTGAGTTTTTGATAAACTTTCTCCCAGGCAGGAATCTTCCCATCAGCTGCACAGCTTGGTACACAGACATTCCTACTGCAAGTCCCACCTTCCCACTCCAAGGCAGATAGAGATGGACAGCTAAACCCTTTTTCCTGAAATTGAATCTCATGATTCAGGGTAAATACAAATCTGATTCTATAACTGACATTCTAACCTTGACTGGTTGCCTTTGCCTAGGGAAGTGGTGTAAATGGCTGGGTGCAAAGGGATTCAGGCAAAATCAATAAATTCATTAAAAAGTGCTGGCAGGGTACCTTTTCAGAATAAGCCAAATAACCATTCAGATTTCAATAAAGGTAATTATTCCCCAAACCACCTTGGTCAATTGTAGAACAATACTTTAATTGACCCCCTTAATGACCTTGGCTAAGTTATGTGATGTATTTTAAAAGCACAGAGAAAGGGAGATGGCTAGGTAAACTTTTATTCTAAGAGTACCCCTCCATCTACCACAACTTTTCCTCTATCTTATTTGGGCCAGTAACTGGCTCAGGAGAACATGGTGTATGCCCCATTCTGTGACCATTAGACTTCCCTCAGTTCCCTTGGGTGGACACCTGCTTCTCACCATGGGAAGCAAGAGGATACCAGGGATGGCCCTAGAGAAAGTGCCCATTGGGTAGCTGTCTCCCATGCCATGCACTGGAAACAACAGGCAGCAACCACCATCGCGGTTTCTGAAGCTGCACTCTGACCCAACCCTGTCAACTCGGGAAAATCAACAAACAAGCCAAGCATGCACTCGTCATGTGAGCATGGCTCCCTCTGGATTTGCAATCAAGATTAATCAAACTTCGTATATGGTTTGTTTTTATCCGGTTATAGCATCTTGCAGGGGGCTAGGGTGAAGATTTCTTTGGAAATCTATTCCTGCCTAATTTCACAGAGGTCAAACAGGTCTAGAAGGTTTCTGGGCTCAAGCCCAAGTTCTCTGGTGAGGAACCCTGTGATTCATGCAGGCCATTCAGGATGGGGAGCCAGTTTTGGCACAACCTTCAATGGCCAGTGGGCCAAGCTGCATTCCTCAACAGCTTGGCAAACAGCACTCTGGCCTAAGGCAACTGGAATATAAAAGTGCATTTGCCAGTAATAAAGCTGAAAGCCCAGGGAGCAGGCTCCTTCTAGTGGAAGCTGACTTTGGGGTGGGGTGACCCCAGGTTTCTGTGTCTCTAGGGAGGGGCAGGATAGGGTGGGGAGAAGAACAAGTGAGTAGGTTTGAGATTCAGGCCCTGCTTTAACTTCATGATTCACTGTGACTCCAAATCAGATTTCAATTGGAAAAGGAGGATTCTACCACTGAGGTTTGAAAATGGTATTTCTTCTTTAACATAAAATGTACTTATTTTTCTATAGTGAGTGGCATTACCCCTCATTTAGAACAATGGACAACCCTAACTGGTCTCCTGTCCTCCCACCCCTGCCATGGTCTACCTTCTTCACAGAGATCAAGTTGTTCTCTGAAGTACCCCTTCTACTTCAGCGTCTGTGGCCACCAGCAGGTCCTGTGTAACCTGGTCCTCAGATACCTGTCAGACCTCACTTGTTAATTTCTGTATTGTCGGCCCCACTGGCCTCCTTGCTGACCATCCACTTCCCAAAGACAGCTCTACAGTGGCCAAACCCTTTTCTGGAGTGCTCTTCCCCAGGTTAAATGCAGCCTCCCTCCCTCTATCCTTCAGGGCCGTGCTCAAGGTCATCTTTTCAGTGAGGCCTGGGTTGACTACCTGTTTACCACCTGAGAATCCTCTCGGTCCCCTCACCCTGTCCCATGTTCTCCCCTGTACTCGCCCCTGGCTGACACATTGCTGTGCAACTGTCGAGTGTCTTCCCTTGCGAGAATGCCAGCTCCCACTTTTCTAATCCCTGGTGCGCTCCCAAATGCCTAGAGCAGCAGTCTGGCACAACTGGTGCTCAATATATTTCTCCAGCCTGCATGGAATGAAATGACCACACCCAAGTGCCTCCTCCCAAGGTTGGCTTGCTTCCAAACAGGCATTCAAGAGCTCATCAAAAGGAAAAAGGGAGGAAGATGATCTCAGATTCTGAGGTCCTTCCTGTTGGAACTCACAGAGGTCAGACCAATCCGTGAAGTGGATAAATGTTTAGTGGCCCAACCATTTAATTAGAAAAATATTTGTACCTTTGTAATTCCCAAAACTCCAATGTTGGGACTGGATGAAGTAGAGCCATTTCCAGTACCAAATATGCCATCGAGAACACAGGAGAGACCCTCCACGAAAATCCCCCTAAAATGTAAAGGAATGGGGGAAAAAGAGACATTCACTCAATGGGGGAAACATTGAAATAGGCTCTGTTTGCAACCCTTATGTGTGGTCCACAGACCAGCAGCTTCCGAACCTCCTGGGAGGGAGGGGTTAAAACGCAGAATCTCAGGGGCCACCAGAATCTGCATTCCAACAGGATCTCTGAGTAGATTTCAAGAAAGCCCTCTCTAAATCCCACATAAGACCCAACCGTTTTGAAATAATTTCAAATGAAAACAAAGGACTTTAGCTGGACAATAAAGTCATTTGTTGGGATCAAAGATAAACACAAGCTGTCTGCTGAAGTAAAAAAAAATCACTAATCTGATTCTTTACTATTAAAATCCAATTTCTTCAGGAAGAAAATGCTTTGACATTTTGTAAACACAGAATCAATCCACAAGTAGGTTTCATCAAACCCAACAATTCCATTAGAGAAAGATAGAAAAACCAGGACTGAAAATCCCTGGACAGACAACACAAGTCATGCTGAGAATAGTCCCTCCATCTTACCGACACAGGTCCTTGAAAGGCAATAAGTTACTGGCTGGGGAACTGGTGGTGATCTGGGCTATTTCCTTTTTTCTGCAGCCTCCTTAGGGTCAATTCAATTCCTTGCTAACTTCCAGAAGCTAAAGACCAAGTGTTCTGAGGGCGTAACCCCACAGTTCATCAATCTCTCGATCCTGCAGATGTGACCTATTGCTGCTCTTCCTATTTCTATGAACTATAATTGTGAATAGATTACATAGCACCTACTCTTAACAGCAGCCGGACTGTATCTAACTGACAAGAGTGGAGTAGTTACTGGCTGCTGCAGATGAAAGAAAAAAGTGTTCTCATGTCTCTGTATGACTGGCAGCCAATCAGACAAATGCAATAACTTTATAAACTGTGAAGATCCTATTTACTTCAAAGAGTCTAAAATTTGAATTTACATGGGGAAAAACAGTTGGGAAAATAAGACAACAAAAAATCAAAGTAGACATACATCAAAATGGCACAAAACCAAGCAAAGAAAGAGGGCAGTGCCTGGCATTTGTTCTGGTGAGCTAAAGGTTTACAGTGGTCTCCCAGAGAGTGTCTGATTGTCGCAGGAGGAAGGAAGGGTAGGAATTCTGTGTTGCGTTATAGATGAGGAAAAACGACAGAAAATGAGGGCAGTGACTGGTCCAAAGACAAGCCATGAAGTCACAGCTGCCTCTGTGCTGAAATGCTTGGCTTCTCCTCCACGGTTATCTAAACCAACCAGCTGGATGAAGAACTGGTCTTCTCAAGGACGCACCTGTTTATTGCATGGATGGGAGGCGGTGGGGCACAGGAGAGCCTGGCACAGGCGTAGTAGTCACCAATGGACTCGATGATACTGGCGACAACGGCGCTCAGCATGCCGATGACACCAGCCGCAGACACGGTGGGCAGCCCCCACTGAACTGAGGAGGGAAGACAACTGTGAAAGACTTGTTCACTTTCCTAGAAGGACAGGCAAAAGTTCCAAGACCTCAGGGGACTCTGCAAGACCTGCTCAGATTTGGAAGTGCATGGAAAGTGTCTTTTTAAATCTTAATCATGAACACACCAGATGCCTGGGAAAATTACTGAGTGAGTGCCCCAGAGAAGACTGATCTCCTCTGTGGCTTTATTTAAAAACAGAAATCATTTGGTTGGAAGAGGCAGCTTCTTCTCTTCCTGATCCAAAGTCACACTCAGTGGCTACTAAATTATAATCATACACCCTGTTGCGCTGGTATAGAAATTTGTATGAGACGGATGCCACAAGGTATGGACAATCCTTCTTTATGTTACTGGCACATTTAAAAAAAAAAACAACCATAAACCACATTATGAAAAATTATCATAGAAAGCAGGGCAAAGCCCCACTGTAGTTTCATTTTGAATATCTGGATTTATTTAATTCTTCATTAAATTTTTTTTCTTTAAAAGTATATCTGTATGGGATTGGGGATTTAGCTCAGTGGCAAACCACTTGCCTAGCACGCGCAAGGCCCTGAGTTCCGTCCTCAGCCCTGCAAAAAAAAAAAAAAAAAAAAAAAAAGTATATCTATCTTTTGGGCTGGAGCAGTGGCTCAGTGGTTGTGGCACATGCCTGGCATGCACGAGGACACGGGTTTGAACCCCAGCACCACGTACACAACTAAGTGCCAGAGCAATGAAAGCAACATGAAAAACTAAATAAAATTGATTCTCTTTTTCTCTCTCTCTCACTGTCCCTCTCTCTCTCTCTTTTTTTTTTAAATTATATCTATCTTTGTTAGTGTCAATAGATTCCTTTGATAAAGCTGTTGACCCTTCTTCCCTGGTTATTAGGTATAAGACACCAAATGAGGATAAGGCACAGTGGGAAAAGATGATGACTAAAACTTAGGAACCAATGCAGTAGCTTGGGAACAGGAGAGGGAGGGAGGGGAGGAGAGAGCGGGAGAGAAGGGGAGGGAGGGAGGGGGGAGAAAGAGAAAGAGACAGACCTGGAACAGTATGACAGTTCAAATTTGAATGTAGGCAAGCTGGATGCAGGTAAATGAGGAACTACTCTTGTCTATGGAAGGAAATGAGGAGGAGATGGGAATGGAGGTGAGCCTTGAAGAATGGGGAAGGTCTGGCATTTGAATGGGCCTATGGTTGGGAGATGGTAGCCTGTGAGGCACAGAAGGGTTCCACAAGCCACCTACAAGGGCCTGGTCTGAGTCACACCAACATGGAGCAAATACCAGCTTGGGAAGTGAAGATGATACACAGTAAGCAGTGAGGGCTGACCTGCTCCCACTGGGGCTGTCCTGCCCTGTGGAGCAGAGGAGGCAGAGGCAGCCCCTAGGCACAGGCAGCTCCCACCTGCAACACCCAGATACCACCACCTCTCAGGGTTGGATCAGGGACCTTCTTGGTCAATTCACATGTTGGGTTTTCTAAAGGACTTTTTAAGCTCTTGCTGTGTTAACTGATGTGGTACTGTGCTTTCGTTTCACTTGGTGTCTTGATTTTGAGATGGTACTCTTATTTTGTTTTTACAAGTTGAACATCCCTCATCTGAAAATACAAAATGCTACAAATTTGATATTTTTGAGCATCAACATGACACAAGTGCCCTAAAAATATTACCTTCAGGCTCTATGTATAAGTTGTATATGAAACACAAAAAGAACTTCATATTTAGACTTAGGTCATACCCTCAATGTATTTTATTAGGCATGTGGAAATATTCCAAAATCTAAAAAATAACTGCAGTCCAAACTACTTCTGGTTCTAAGCATTTTGGAAAAAGGAATACTCAACCTGTACTATTTTCCAGAGAGTGTTTTTTATTTTCTCAGTCTCTTTACTTCTAGTGTTTTCTTATTTTTTTTACCTTTACTTTGTCCTTAATTCTGATTTCTAAAATTTTTATTCCATCAACGTCAATATTTTAAATTTGTAACCTTTGCAATTTTTAATCCCTTTTTAATAATACATACACTCACTCCTTATTGTCGTTAGCTTCCCGCATTCTATCTTATTCCTTTTTTTGGGCAGGAGCAATACTCTTATTTCATCTGTCCTTTTAACTAGAACTCTACATTTATTTTGTTACTTTACAGCAGTTATTATTATTTTTTGCAACTGTGGCATGGCTGGCATTTTAGAACAGAGACCTGTATATTAACAGTCAATCCCAAGTCATTCTTAGCACACCAAAGCAGAGAACTGCAGCTCTGGACATTTGAAAACCTGCCTTTGAATTTATCCACATCACCGGAGAGCGGGATGAGGTCTCTGGAGCTGACTTTTCATCCAGGGGAGCTGGGGCAATTTGCTAGCCCTCAGCTGGGGGTTGCTCTGCAGAGGAGCCCTGTGCGTTGGGTCACTGCTGCAGTTCCACTAAGTGGCACCTCATGGGTGGGCCCAGTGAGGACCCTGGGGGAGTCTTGGTCTCAGCACACAGCAGCAGCTCACCCTGCGTTAGACTAGGCTTGCCTTGGGAGCCACCTGCACAGGCTCAGGCCACCTACATGTGCTATGGAGGCTTCTTCCCACTGGCCCTCTTTTGCTTCTTCCTGACTGCCTCACCAAGTGACTTTTAATCTCACTTTATCTCAGATTACAGGTATGTTTATGAACCATGCACATTCTTTTTTGGAAACAGGATGGGTATGTATACATAGACACTTAAGCCCCATGTAATCAGATAAGAATGTTATTTTAGAAAGACCAGACTTTTTAAAGCTTTTGTGAATGTATCTAGCAAAGGGGAATAATGCCTATATTGTCATCATTCAACATACTTGGAGCAGTCATTTTTGAACCAGCCTTAATATTCTTGGCTTTTCTTCCTTTTTATTATAAAATGTGAAAATAAAGATAGCTGGACAGGGGAATGAATGGGCTCAACCTGACTAAGCTCAGGCTTCAAGGCTAAAAAACCCCCAAATGCTGGGCACAGTCTTCACGACGGCACAAGCAAACGTGACAACCACTGGCTGAAGTGACTCATTTGCGGGCTGGGGGGTCCAGAAAATGCTACATGTGACTCCAGGTGACGCCTCAGCTAAAGATCGTATTCTCCGTTTAACAGTCACCCAACACTCAAATTATAACTTAAGAGCCATCTTCCGGCTGATTGTGAATATCCGGTTACCCCTGCAGCTGTGACTAAAGTAAAAAGATTATGGCCAACCATTAAGAGATTATATAAATTCTGTCACTCTTGAGCAGTTTGCTGGCTATTCTCCAGGTCTGTCCCTCAGGTCTTTTCTTTTTGGCAGTGCTGGTACTAAGCAGCTCTGTACTTGCCTTTCTCAAAGCCGCCCTCAAATCCTGGCTGCCAGAACTCAAACTTGGCAAGAATGCTTGTCCAGGATTTCATCCTATGGAGCCCCAAGAACCAACTAGTTAATTTGAGAAGGAGCTGTTGATCTGTCTTGATGACTGCCCTCTGGGGACAAGGCCTTCCCTTTCTGCAGTCTAACCCTCTAATGACCAGAATGGCCAGACCCTTGAGACATTCTGGCACAAAGGAGGCTTTTCATGTTGTTACCTCCTTCTGCCTGCTTCCTACTCCTCCAAGGAGGGCACTCCTGGGCACCTGACCACTCTGGCCACCTGGATACTTACATGGGTATGGCACCTTGAACCATGGAGCTACCAGGAGCACACCCTGTCTGGCATCTGTGCGTGCGTAGAAACCATACTTGGTGCTATCAGGAGGGAAGACATCAGTCACCGTGAAGATGAAGCAGAGTAGCCAGGACACAAGGATGGCCAGGATTATCTGAAGTGGCCAAGGGAAGAAGCTTTGTCAAGGTAACAGAGCTATTGGCTACGTGCCATACACACCCCTTCCTACAGTGTGACCCTCGCACCCCAGACCCCACCATCATCAGTATACTGCAGACCCACTCCTTGAATGGAACTGCACCGAGAGCACCTTTATGCAGGTGAAATCACTCTACCCTTCCAAAGTCTTGCAGGTGAAGAATGAACACTGTGCTGTGGAGGCCGCATGGGGTCAAAGCTCAGTCCCAAGGACAGTGTCCTCCTCTTGACACCACTAAAGGATGTGCTCCCATTTTAGAACTGGAACCTTGCACATTTTCTAAACTTCCAGGCCATGATGACTGCGCTAGTTGTAAGTACCTGAGTGTCACCACCCAGACATGGTCACCCCAGGAGGACCTGTTTATAACATAGCCTTCTTGTTACCTAAACATCTTACACATGAACCAAAGGCAAAACTGTCAGGTGAAAAAAAGATCAACTACTCACAGGGAACATTTTGAAAAGCTGTAATTTGTATGCGGTCCACCCTTTCTTGGATTTGTAGATAGGGAGAGGAAATTTAACATTTCTGGCATATTGAGAAAATAATAATACAAGGAAAATTGTCCTGAGGAAAGAAAGAAAATAAATGAAGTTAAAGGTTGCTATATCTGTATAATATTCAAAACTTAAAAAACTGCCTACGTATGGTCAATTCATTTACCTACACAGTTGTTCATCCTCTTTGCTACAATTTGGAAATCGTATCTATAGGAAATACCACCAGGGGAAAGATGTTACAGCTCATTTACCTAGCTGCTGCTGCTTCTTTTTTTTTTTTTTTTTAAGATACTGAAATGAAATTGCAATATTAATACTTTGGTTAAATTTTCCCAAATAGAGTAAGAAAACTTAAAGAACATACCCATTGAAGGGAAAACTCAGCGTGTAGGAGAAAGATGCCAGATGCTACACATCGTGCAGCATGCTTACAACTATGAACTAATGAAAAGCAAACTGATAAACGAGCGTGAGCACGTGCACGCACACACCACCGGCTGTGGATGTGAGCCAAATGCTAGCTAAATGCTCGCAGGGGCTAGCTCTGAATGATACGATCTGTGATTTTTCCTACTTTTCTACATTTTCTGACTTACACATGAGCATAAAATTACTTTTATAAAGCAAAAAGTGAAATTTCAATATTTTAGAAACTACATGAGGTGGAATTCGGAGATAATATTCTGAGAGGTTTAGGTGTGTCTGACACTACACTAAGGCCCTCCTGTGCATATTTCAGCAGGCTAGGTTTGCAGGGTGGCCAGGAGTCTAGCTCTACATACTGAGCCTGAACTACTGCCACACTGGTCATAGGAGCAGGGATTCCTGGGCAGGCTGCAGCAGTTCCTCATCCCTGAGCCTCATATTCCCTGTTCCAGTTTCACTGAGTGCTACACTGGAGGCAGGGACAAGCAGTGACCTCCCTGCAGCAGGATGCTGACGCTTCCTCATCAGTCTGATGGCCCCACGCGGCTGGCAAGTATGGGACCCCTTCTCATCCGCCTGGGTAGATATCATCACCAAAATAATACAGGCAAGCAGTGATGTGCCTAATCACCTAACAAGGTGTCTAATCCTCAATTTGGACTCTTTCACTTGAAACCTGAGGTAGAGTTGGAAGGAATCCTAGGTTCTTGAAGCTAAGTTTAATTATTCCTGGGCACAGCTCCAATTGCTGAGATGGAGTTATTAGCTCCATTGACAGCTAGGCAACTGCAGCATCTTTGGCAAATTCCTAATGAGGTGCAGACCAAAGCTTGGCTGGAGGACAGGTGTGTGTACTTCGCAGGCCTCCTTGCCTGTCCAGATACTGGGTGAACTGGTGACCCATCAGGAGTGTACAGTGCCTGAGTGGCTGCTTAGCTTAGCACTCTGTTTTACAGGCATCTTGCCTAGCAATTCCCATTTGCATGACAATGGTAACACTATGAACAACGCAAAGCCCACCCAAAGAGACCAAGAATGTCCATATGCTGCTCTCTGCAACAGGGGCCTTCTCATACTTTTAAATCCCTACTAATTTTAATAATTTAAAAATCATCATCATTTAATATTCATTAATTACACATAAGAATATGTATTTCAGGGCTGGAGCTGTGGCTCAGCAGTTGCAGCGCTTGCCTAGCATGTGCAAGTACGCAAGTTCAAATCCCAGTACCACGTACACAACAAAGTGTTGAAGCAACGAGGGCCATGTGAAAAACTAAATAAAACTGATTCTCTCTCTCTCTCTCATGGTTCCTCTCTCTTAAAAAAAAAAATACATACTTCACCATTGTTTACAACAGCAAATGGCTTGAATAGTATGCGTGAGTATCAACTGCGGAATGGCTACATAAATTACAGACCAGTCATAATTTTTGTTTGATTTTGTTTTTTCCATTCACACTTATTTTAACACTTTGTAGCTTTAGAATGAATCAGAACAATCTAAAACACACCATTTTGGAAAAGAAAGCCCCTAAAATTATTGGGGTGAAAAACAAATTACAAAACAGTCAGATGTTAAAACCGTAAATGTGCATGTTTGCATTTATCTGCTGAAAATATAAGAAATATGGAAGGATAAATAGTGACTAGTTATCCTGAGAAGTTTTTTTCTAAGAGAGAGGTGAATGGGAAGACTTACTTTACATTAGATTTCTCTGTTTAATTACTTAATTTCAAATGATCAGAGTGGAGTGAACTGGAGGGGGCTGTAAAAAGAGACTGCTCTGAAGTGTTGGTGATGAACATGGGCCATTAAACTATTCTCTCTCCTTTTGAATAGTCTGATTTTTTTTCAAAAGAAAAGTAAATATTGGGGATATGTCCCTAAATGCTGACAGTATTGGGAATGAATGAGAAATCCACCCACATTTGTACAACTTGGTCCACTCCTTTTTTTTATTTTTTTTTTTAAGATGGAGAGAGGAACAGTGAGAGTGAGTGAGTGAGAGAGAGCGAGAGAGAGAGAATCAATTTTATTTAGTTTTTCATCTGGTTTTCATTGCTCAGACACTTCATTGTATACATGGTGCTAGGGTTTGAACCCACGTCCTTGCACATGCCAGGCAAGCGCCAGCCCTCCACTCCCATTCTTAACAGAGGTGGGGTGGATAATATACATTTTGATAATTAGAGATAAACCTTCTTACACATTAATGAGCTAGTTTTGGGGACAGGAGCAGAGGTTCCACAGTTGCATGGCTTGCCTGGCATGCGTGAGGACGCAGGTTCGAACCCTAGCACCACATATACAACTAAATGTCAGAGCAACAAAAGGCACATGAAAAACTAAAACCAAATAAAACTGATTCTGTCTTTCTCTCTCTCTTTTACTGTCCCTCTGTCTTTAAAAAAAAAAATTAGCTAGTTTTACTTCCTTTTTGCTTTACAGATGCTCACACTATATCCTTTACCCATTGCTCCAGTGGGAATCTCAGTCTTATATACTTTATGAGTTAGGGATGTCAGCCTTTCTTGAGAATTTGCTTTCCCAGATTCATTTTTAATTTAGTTTCAGTGGTTTTAGATATGTATTTTAAATGCAGCTGTAGTAAAATCTATCAAATTATCTCTGTTCAGTATCTTCTTTAGAAAGATCTTTTTCACTTTAGGGTTAAATATTTCTGTAGATTTTTTACTAGCACTTTTATATCTTTCCACACTTAAGCATGTAATTCAACTGAAATGTAATTTGTATAAAATAGGAATCTTTTTTCCCAAAGAATTATCTAATTTCCCTACATAATTCTACCACTCCCCACTAGTTTCAAGTACGATTGTCATCTTACACTAGATATTTTTTTGTAGTTTCTTTTTCTAAAGGTTTTTTTTTTTTTTTTTGGAGAGAGAGGGACAGTGAGAGAATCAATTTTATTTAGTTTTTCATGTGGCTTTTGTTGTGTACGTAGTGCTGGGGTTTGAACTCGCGTATTTGCGCATGCCAGGCAAGCGCTACAACTGCTGAACCACTGCTCCAGCCCCATGGCTTTTATTTTTTTTCAGGTCTGAGGACCGAACTCAGGGTCTTGTGTGCACTGAGCTAAATCCCCAACCCCCCCCCATGGTTTTTTATTAACAAAAATTTATTAGAAAAATCCACTACGGACCCATGATAAATTTTAACACATTTTCCAATATGTAACGATCCTTGAGTTCCTGAAATGACACACGATGCATTGTTAAGAATGTGCAGTGCTGGATCCTCAGGCTCATTTCTGGTAAGAGTCTTGCACACTTGCATCTTCAAAGATCTCAAGGAGCGATAGAGAAAGATGCTTAAATATAGCATTCTACCTGAGCATGTCTGAGCCCAAAACTTTTGTCTGGGACTTCCCCAAAGAACACCTATCAACTCAATTTTTTTTTTTCTCTCTCTCTTTTTCCAACATAAAGGAAGGAAATGATTCTTCTGAATTACTTGTTAGGATCTACCATTAAAATAACAGCAATTCTCTCTTCCCTGAAGATTTAATACATTTACTATCCAACTATTTGGGCCAGCGCTTCCTTGGGGGATCTCTCTTGATGCTGTCAGCGGTCCACTTCCAGGGCTTCCCAAAAGGTGGATCAGGTGCTGGGCGTGCCCTGGGACTGTTTCAGAGCTGACACCCTGTCCTCACACAGGTGACATCCCAAGACAAATGGGTTTTAGAAACCAAAAAAAATCATAAGAGCAGAAATAAAGAGCTCCACAGAAGAATCAACAGGTAGGGTTAAGGAAAAGTGAGGGGGCAAAATGATAAGATAGAAAAAGAAGAATCAGGAGGTCCAACATCCTAGAAGTTCCAGAAAGAGAGGAGCAGGAGTGCAGGGAAGGAAGGCATCTGAGAAGTAATTCGGATTTCCCACCTCTGCCTTTCTAAGCTCTCAGAGAAATGGCCCACGCACCAGGCCAAGAGATGCAAAGACTGACCGAGGCAGGGGGTGAGTTTCAGAAGTCTAGCTGCGTCCAACTGGAGTTTCAAAAGGAGGGGACAGAGAAAGAGGCCTGGAAGATGCCAATGGATAAGCACATTACAGGATTGGGAATGGTCAGGAAGGGAGCAAGAGATAATCTAGAGAACAGGGAGGAGTTGGTGGCTAAGGGTGCATGTGGCAGTGAAGGCCTGGAGATGACAACAGACCCAGAGTTTGATTGTTCTGGGGCCGGAAATGTATGATGGGTTGAATGTGGGGAACAGAGGAAGGGAAGATTTGAGGATGTCACTAGGATTTCAGGCATAAGCAATAGGGAGCATGGTTGTGTCATTTACTAAAAGGAGGAAGACAGAACAAGGGACTGGTTTGCGGGGTGGGTGGGCAGGAAGGAAACGCAAAGTATGGAGTTGCTTTCCTTTTAAGTTTGAGGTGTCCTGAGGAAGAAGAGAGAAAGTTGGGCACTGGCCCTGGAAGTCTGGACTTCACAGGTCTGCGTTACAGGTTTATGTGAAGTCTCTGCACATGAAGTATTTGTTGATGCCATGGATGAGATAAGAGCTAAGAAATGTGGCTTCTCAGTATTTCAGCTCATGAACACGAGACTTGGTGTAACTCATATGTTAAGAGCCAATGGGACCTCCACCTTACCTTCTAAGCTTATGTGTCACTGCCCAATCTGCAAGCCTAAAAACACCCCTTCAACTATTCCCGAACATGAATCAAAGTTTAAAACGTCAGAGTACTCCTATTATTTTGTCTTTTAAATTCTCTTTCTAAAAAGTCTGTGTGAAATCTCCCGATACTCCACAGCAGTGACGGGGGAGACTGCCCTGTCCCCTTCAGAGCTTTCAGAACACTTACAGCATGGCAATGCCCCAGTGCTTGCCCGCTCTCTCTCCTGCTGCCTGGAAACCAGAGAGGCCAATGAGGGCCACTGTGGGCGTGATGGTCAGGGGCCCGATGTATCTCAGCAGAGCCCCAGGCAGGCCGAGGAGTCCAATGACCACTTCTATCAATGAGGACATGATGATGGCCCCTTGGATCTGAAACAAGGGACAGCACAGACATGATAAGGAGCGGCTTGGATGTCAAACACTCTGTCACCTGTAACTACAACTGACAATTCTGCAAGGGAACAAGTTATAGTAATGTAGAGTAGGCACAGCAGCTGGAAAATTCCTTGGGATCCCACAAAAAAGCTTCAGAACTTCAGTGGAGGTGACTGAAGCCCAGCAAACTTGAGTATGACATCACTGATGAAAGAAAATTAGAGAAAAGGGTGCTGAACAGAGAGCCAGTCTGCCTTTTCCACTGATGAACGAAACAGAACTCATAACCCTACTGAGGAAGACAACATTTCTAAACCAGCCTTACAGGAACACCGTGGCAAAAGGAGTACTACACTGGCTTTAAACAGTGAGCCCCAGGGCCTGGACAGGTGGCTCAGTGGTACAGCGCTTGCCTGGCATGTGCCAGGACCTCGGTGCAAATCCCAGCACCACAGACACAACTAACTGTCAGAAAAACAAAAGCCAGATTAAAAAATAATAATAACAAAATTCATTCTTTCGCTACCTCTCTCTTAAAAAAAAAAAAGAAAGGGAGAGAGCGCGAGTGCGCACGCATGCAAAAGCCCTAGGACTGGGCACAGAGCTCAGTGGTAAAGTGCTTTCCTAGCAACGCTGAAGGCCCTGACTGAGTTCAACCCCCAGGGGGAAAAAAAAGAGCAAGCCCCAGAGGACATTTAAAGGAATATCTCTGTCCTGCAGAATGGCCACATCTGGGCTGATTCTACTGAGCTCAGCAGTTCTTCGCGTCTGGTGACTGCCACACACCACTCTGTTCAAGGGCACTGTGGCAAACGCTGAGGCCAGCACAACCAATTCTGCTGCCTGCGACAAGCCTGGGCAGCTGCTCCCAGCGAGCCACGGGCCTCAGCTGGCTGCCAGAGGGTGTGCGTGGGCAGGTCTGCGGTTCTGCAGGAGGAAAGGAACAACACTGTCTAGTGGCACAGAGCCACTGACTAAATTCAGTTTAACAATAAGAATAACAAACATTTTAGTAGCTGAAGATGAAAAAAAAAGACTTAGTAAAAGCAACTGCGCCTTCTTGGGCACGACCAGCAAGGAAGCCAGAAGAGACACGGAGAAGCTGTGGGCAAGTAGCGCTGGTTACCTCTCGGATCCGGGGGTACCAGATGTGTTCTGTGTGCAACAGCTCTGCTGTCCCGTTGGCAACTGAAACATCTTGAAAACAAAAACAAAGACAAAGTTTTCCTTGGAGTGACACTGATGTTTCACAGACACATTCATTTTACCCCTTAAGAGGAAATTCTTCCCTGCTGTAAGTATATCTGTGTTACTACCCGTCCCCAGAATTCAACCTACAACGTCAGGGTTTATCACACCACAAGGTGGAGTCCCCAGCACTAATTTAATCAAATGTGCTCATCCGCTGGAAGCTCCCCAAGTTGTCAAAAGCTGATAGAAGTGGTGCTACCCATTACCAGTACCAGCTTCACACAGAAAACCAACCTTTGCAAGCAACTGAAATGCCCGACGGCAAGGTGGCTTGACTGAGGTTGTAAAAACCTAGATAAAACAGAGGGTCTTTTCCAGTTCCTAAATCAAATTAGTGGTCACAAAGTAACTCATAGGAGCAAGGAAGGAAAGGAAGGCTGGAAAGGTTGGCTCCTGGATCTTCAAAATGTAACTATTTTGAAAGTACAACAGGTCTGATTTCCCCAAATTCCCTAACTTTTCCTGACCTAATCAGGTTCCTTAGGGATCTTTGCAATCACTAAGAAAGGGGAATGAAAGTCATTTGCAGAAAACCACAGTAGCCAGATCCTTAAAAAGCAAAGATGTTTCAGAGAAGGGATGCTGACGCAGCAAGAGCGATTACTACTGGTGGGTCATAAAATCCACTGAAAGAGACAGGCAGGAATTATAGAGACATTTTTCTATTCCAGTCCCATATTTATTAATTTCATTAGCATAGAGAAATGAGGTCATTCCTGGTCCTTATTTGCTCTAGGGGGTTAGGGATGAACGAGTGGATAGAAAGAGAGAGAGACATGGTCCACAGATTGGAGCATTCTAAGCTGTTTGTGGGTTGGTGTGTTCTCTGCCTAATTCCAGAAGGAGTGAACGCTGCTGAGGGCAGTATGTCCAGGCCTCCCTTTTATCACCTGAATTAAAGGACCCCAATGACATATGTGGAAATAACTGCAATTACCTGTGGTGTTACATTTCCATTTATCTAAAGACAGGATGGCTCGAGCAGGGGCCAAAAATGCAAAAGCACTGGCCTGAAACAGGGGTAACCTAAAAGAAACGAGACCAAAACCATGATCACGGCGTCGGGTACTACCGAGGTACTTCACTATTTGACAGCGTAATAGTCTTTTCCATAGACACACAGCACATGAGTAACCGCAGGCACACCTGAAAGAGAGAGCCCCCGCCTGCAAGGAACTCCTATGGCCCACAGCCAGGGCCACTGGCTTCTCCAGCCTCCCCTCCTGCTGCTCTGCACCACAGCAGCTTTAGGAGAGACTCTGTGGAGCCCTGGGGTCAGTGCCAGCACCCCAACACCAGCCCCTACCATCACCACCTTTCCCCTGGAGGATGGGGGTCGTCAAGCATTTGGGCTTTCCTCTTTCCTGCCAAGCTTGTGGGCTCCCTATTAAACATCAGTGTTCATCTGCTGTTTCCCCCTCCTCTTCCCTTTCAAATTCTTATCAGTTATCATAGGAAAAAAAAATCTATCTAGCCCTGTCATTCCATTGTGTGAGTCAAAAAACCACCCTAGTCATAAAAGGTAAGTCTTAAAATCATGTTAGTGATATAAATATATCAAGGAGAAGGAAAGCTGTAGTTACAAAGTAATGGCAGATATAACAAATATTCTGCTTAATCATAAAAAAAATACTCAAGTGTTCTAACACATTTTTAAAGGGCCCAGAAAGCTAAAAGATTCTGCATTAAATTTTCTGTCCACATCCTCAAATTAAGTGCAGAGATTCTCAAAGTTGTCATTTGATTATATTTTAGATAATTCATATTGACTTTATAAATAATTTACTTAAAATTTTGCCATTTTTATTGGAAATGTATAGCATTTCAGATAAGTTCTATTAGAGTGGCTTTATGGGTTAGCAAGAGAACTTAATCACTATTTTTCACTTTCTTTGGTGGGTCAAATTTAAAACTGGCTCCTTCTGTTTGCAGGACTGGGAACTGCCAGACACCCAATCCCTGAACGCCTCGCAGCCTTGCCAGTGAGACAGGAACTGGACTGAGAAACAGAAGTGGCTCCTGCAGAAGGACAGGCATCTGCCTAGCAAGTTCAGAGCCGAGGACACGCCAGTCTGAGCCAGATGAGAGCCAACATTCCTTAATCACACTCTAATCACGCAGTAAAGTCAACCGAGAGTAGTCAGGATGCTGGCTTCAGGACAGGTGAGCTGCACAGTACAAACCTGGTGCACCGCTGACAGCCGCTCTCATGAGCACGCCTTCCACCAACCACCTAGCTATAATCACCTGCGGGAGGGGCTGGGGCACGTGCTATGAAAGTGCCTCCTCAAGAGAGAACGCACCTCAAAGTGAAAACATCACTTGATTAAAAAAAAAAAAAATTCCTGAAGCACAAGTCTTGAGGAATACACCACAAGCATAAAGGAGGTGAACAGTCATCTCCAACTGCCCAAAAAATGTTTTACTACAATTCCAGATTTCAAGCAAGGCATCCAGGGGTGACATAGCATGAATAGTGAATTGCATTTAAAAATCTTGTCCTAAGTAACACAGACATCACATGGCATTGGTGACTCCCTGCAAGGAGCCAAAGTCGAGCCTGGCTCTGGGGTCCACTCCTCAGACAAACTTTTAACCTGACTCTGGCACCTTTCAGAGCAAACATTTTATGGCTTAATCAGGATAAAAGGCCCTAAGAGTACTGCTGCAAAGAATCTCTTTCACTGGGTGGACAGGGCTCTCCTGAGACTCAGCGAGTGATAGAAAAAGTCTCCCATTGCTGGTGGGACTGCAGACTGGTTCAGCCACTATGGAAAGCAGTATGGAGAATCCTCAAAAAATTAAGGATGGATCCACCTTACGACCCAGCTATCCCACTCCTGGGTATTTCCCAAAAGAGTTAGAATCAGCGTATTATAGTGATGTGGCTTCCTCAATGTTTATAGCAGCTCAATTTACTATAGCTAGACTATGGAACCAACCCAGATGCCCCTCACTCAACGAGTGGATACAAAAACTTTGGTACATATATACAATGGAATACTACTCGGCCATTAGAGAAGACAATATTATGGCTTTTGCTATCAAATGGATGGAGATGGACAGAATTATGCTTAGTGAAGTATCCCAATCCGAGAGACTCAAGGGCCGAATGGGTTCTTTCATCTGTGGATGCTAGAATATATGGGGAAGCAGTAGGGCTGACGGCTAACCTAACAATAACTTCAAACTGTATGATTCTCAGCGATATAAGGGAGATGGCTCCCTAGGATACTTGGAGGCGTAGGGAGGGGGATGGGGAGGGGGGAGGGTGTATGAAGAACTCATAGAAGACTGGAGAGTGGGAATATGGGGGAACCATCCCAGAATCCGATGTCATTCCTCCATGAGCTACCCATTTAACGCTTGAGTTCTCCTGGGGGAAACTGCAACAGGTGAAACCCAAGGTGGTCATCCATGTTTTGGCATTACCCCTGGATAACAAAGTATATATACATTGATTACTGTTGGTTTTATAATGTTTCCCCCTCAACTGTATCTCTATATACTTCTAATAAAAAAAATATATATATATGTGCATTAAAAAAAAAGTCTCCCAAGACAAGCTGGGCAAAGCCGTTCATGCCGATATTACACAGTCAACAACTAGGCCGGGCACGTCACCTGCACAGGCTGGTGATGCCCAGCAGTCGGTGTAGGCTCTAGAACTGGCAGCACAGATCAGTGGCCCGACTGAAATGCCCTCAGGATGTTACAGAAGTGTGTGCACACATGAAAAGGGAGCTTCCCTAAATCACAGTTAACGGAGCTGATTCTCAGAGGAAAAGAAGGAAGCTGACGGAGACTGCATGAGGCTGGCAGACTGGCTCTTCTCTCCGCAGCCGCAGCAGGGCTCCAGACTCTGAATCTGGGGTGGGGTCATCAAACTCACAGTTTGAACTTATCACTTCTAGGTGAGGCTGAACCTGCCAACCCCTGTGCTAGATGAAGGAATATATTTTGTCACCCAATAAATGTCTCTTGGGTACCTGCCTGACGCAGGAGTAATTAAAAGCAGAATGGACAACAGGAAAAACTATCTGTGCCCTTGAGGGGTTTCTGATGTGTGAAGGAGACATTGATCATGGTCACATACAAAGAGCAGCAATACAGATGGTGAAGATGCTGTGAGGCTCCGTTGGAGCAGTTGTTTAAGCTAACCTTGAAGAACAAGAACCACTCTGCCATATCTGTAGGGGGCTTAAGTATTCCATGCGGAGAGGACAGAGGTAAAAAATGAGAGCCACATGGCAGACCCAAGACCTCTTGAGAGCTGCAGATGCTTTACTGAGGGGAAAGGCAAGGGAAAGACAGAGTGAAGGTCAGAGGGGAACAACAGCCAAGGACTTATGTTCTTCCTGCAGGCAAGAAGAGTACTCAGGACCTTGCTCTGAAAGGATCACTTTAGAGAGCAGATAACCTTAACGGGGAAGCCATTCTCATTCTTGAAGGAACCAAACCACAACGGACAGTCCAACAGGCTGTGGCATGGTTCCATGTTGTGGTCCTGTCTCCACCAATTCTCACTCGCCCTCTGGTGTTGGCTCAGGTGACTAACAGTCAGGCTCAGGTCCCACGTGTCCCTTGACCTCAAACTGCTGCCTTTTGTGCTGCTACGGGGCTGAGGCACTCCCTATACTGTCCTGCCCATCTCTCCCTTGGCTGGGATGCCCCTGACAAGAGGAGGTGGGCCCTTTTCATCCACCATCTTCCCCCCAGAGCCAACAAATACTCAATGAACTGACAGTGAATGTTCTTTGAAAGGAATTTTGTTAGATTAGAAGAGGTAACTGGAAGCAGTGGCACATGCCTATAATGCCAGCAACTTGGGAGGCTGAGGGAAGAGGATCATAAATTTGGGAGGGGACACTATTTAGACTAAAAGTACTAGAGAGCAGAGACGAAATGTACAAGAATTTCACAGTAAACCCAGGTACAGTTCTCCTCTGGTGCCACCAGAGAAAGGTCTTAAAAAGTTTAAAGGGCAGTGGGTCCTATGGGAAGCACCAAAGGAGCAAAGTATTATCTTCCCACTACTAAATTATTTAGCGAAAGTGCATAAAACATGAACAAAACTCACTCTGTGCCTGGCTACAAGTAACCACAGGAGCAACCAAAGTTGGCACAAAACCTTTCATTGCCAAACACACACCAACATGAGCCTGGACTGCAGGGCAATTTTACAATAGACACAGGCAGCTTTGAACTTGGAGAGCTATCATTGCATCACTGAATCAACCACCAGGAGTGTGTCCTAAATGCCTTTCAGAAAAGCAAAATGCAATGTATCAAAGAAAACTTTTTTCTTAATTGATAACATCTTCCTATTATTTACTCTTCATCATCAGCTCAACAGTTGCGCACCTAGCATAATTCCAGACACATCAGGAGACATCACTTAAGAATAAGCATATTCTTCTACATCACTATCTTCCCTCTATCGTGTCCAGGAAAAGTAACATTAATCATGTAATCTAATATTGAGGCAGCACATTTCAATTTAATTGTTAAAAAAAACTATGCACACCCCTGCCCCCAATCTGAACCCTGTCCAAGTTCCTGTATCACCTGTCACGTTTAGGGCCTGTCTATGCATTTTTGACAAAGAGACTGCAGAAGTGTCCCATCGGAATTTCATGTCAGGCTGTCTTTATTGGTGGGGATGCTTGGTTAAGGTAGTGGCCACTGTACTCTTCATTTGAAAAGCACCTTTTCCCATTTGTAATTACTAAATATGCAATCTGTATGGCAATCCTTAGAGTGTGTGAATATTCTATTACTACTAGTTTTACATTCTAACAGAGGGGATTTAAACGTTATGATTCTCCAATTTTATTATTTCATCTACATTAATTGGTGTCCTTTTTTTAAAAGACAGATTTTCTTTATGTCCAATTTTCTCTCCCTTTTTTTTCTGAACATCCCCGTAGACCCATGAATTATTTTTTTATTCAAAGTTTTATAAAATTTACTACCATGACTGTTCTCAATAACCTGTCTCAAACTTGTTGAAAGCAGCCTGTTCCTTTTGACAGGGCTCCCCACCCTCTACCATTGGTTGAACAAGTTCCTGGCTTTCTGGCACGAAATGGTCTTATCTTTTCCTCAGCACCAAGCCTAGAATCAACTGCGTCTTCAGGGAGCCCTGGTTCATTTCAGTGGAGGAGGGTGACTGGGAACCAAGATCTGGACTCAAGGTGGGCTCCCTGCCACCAGTGTGTCATTACTTCTTGGCCCTTATGCGTAATAAAGGGAAATGCCACACCTTTTCCATCGGATCATGATGATATCAGCAATCCACTCCAACAGCACTGGGTCCATCTTTCTTTCCATATTTTTCTCTCTCCTTTTCCTTTGGATAATCTCCTTTTCAAACACAGTGTTATCAACTATCCCAGGTCAAAGCTTTGTTAGCATAGAACACTTTTACACTGAAAGATCTAGCCAGGTAAAAGGGGCAAGAGGAATCGGTCCCAGGGTGTGGCAACATCCTATCTGTTGATGGAAAAGGTAGTTATGTGACTGCACCCACAGGCAGAAACTCACCTGACTATAGGAAGGACGGATCGCACTGCATGTCAGTTACCCTTAGTAGATACGACTTTATTAAACAAGTTCATCAACCGTCTTTCGGGGTTAGGTAAAATATTCCTTAAAATACCAGTTATGCATAATAGTCTCAAAACTTGAGAAAGAGAAATGGAAAGAAAGCAGCTTCCTTCCCTTCTAGCACGTGATAAGCTGTCCTCTACTCCTGTTGCCAGTCACCCACCTGAAAAGGAGGGGTAAAGAAGTCAGCAGCATGAGGAAGGGGAGCAATGGGGAGCACAGGGAATGTGCCAGTCAAGCAGGATCTGACAGGAAGAGAAAAGAGGTATAGAAAATAAAATCATTACAATTTCATGTAGCAAGAGGACTTGGTCAGTCCCCGAGCACCTGGTGCATCAGAAATACTAGCAGAGAAGGAGCATGTTAAGTGAAGGGGAAGCGAGAACAGTGAGAGCTGAAGAGCAAGCTCTGGTAGCCCAGCCCTGCAGAACTCTCAGCTGAGGCAGGACTACCTCAGGCCTCAGAAGGATCTGGATCAACGCCATTACCATTTCCGGATGATCTCTGCAACAGACTCAGGGGTTGGTATGGCCCCTCCTCTTCAGGGTGCTGGCTGTGTGGCTCAGGTGTGTTCATCAGAGACCTAACACTTCATTGAGCTGTAGCCTCCTCTTCCTCCCCTGCACCCACCTGCCTCTTTCCTTTCTAGAGCGCTCACTATAATGAGCGTTATTAACAGGCGAGCGTGGACAGGTGCTCACTAACATCTTTATTATCATTTTACATCAGAGGGAACACTGTTTTGAGAAACCAGACAGCGTGGCCAAAACCCCATAGCTAATGAATGGTAAAAAGAGACCCAGGCCACCTGAACCCAAAGCCCTAAAGTGGCTGACTTGGGGAGTAAAATCTTACAATGTCTTTCCCTCCAGTATCTCACTGGACTCTCATTTTAATGAAGTATTCAAAATTCTTTTTTAAGAGTGAAGTAGGGGGGCTGGAGTGGTGGCTCAGCGGTTTCAGCGCTTGCCTGGCAAGCACAAGGACCCAGGTTCAAACCCCAGCACCACGTACACAACTGAGTGTTGGAGCAACTAAGGCCATGTGAAAAACTAAATAAAGTTGTTTCTCTCTTTCTTATCTCTCTCACTGTCCCTCTCTCTCAAAAAAAAAAAAAAAAAAAAAAAAGAGTGAAGTAGGTGGCAAATTTTTTATTTGGTGGGAAAACCCCCAGAACCTGCTGGTATGTGCCTGCCTGAAAAAGCAGAGGACAAAGAGCCTGACATCACCTACATCGTAATTCTGGCAAAAACATTCCCCCTGAATCACCCGTGCCCTAGCCCTCTTCCAGGAACTGTAAAAACAAACACTACAAGGACACAACCAGACAAATTCAGACCAGGGGCACTCGATGACAAGACGACTGGGCTGTACTTTTTAGGAAGAAGATGATATGAGGAGGAAAAGGGTGGAACTGTTTAACACCAAGGGACCCAAGAGACACTGCAGACAAATCACGTGCCCCTGACTGGATCCTGCCTTGGGGAGGTACAGGAAACAGTTGTAAAGGAAACTTAAGGGGCGACTGGGGAAACCAAATGTGACAGGATGACTGTTCATCTCCTCAGGTGTGGCAAATGTTCCTGAGGTCACAGGAAGACCTTCATGCCCAGGAGAGTACTTAGGGGTGAGCCATCATGCCATCAGCAACTTTAAAATGATTCAAAAAACAAACAGGGGCTGGAGCGGTGGCTCAGTAGTTACAGCGCTTGCCTGGCTTGTGCGAGTATGTGCATGCAAACCCTGGCACCATGTACACAGCAAGGTCTCAGAGCAACGAAAGACACATCAAAAACCAAATAAAACTGATTCTCTTTCTCTCATTTTCACTGTCCCTCTCTCATAAAAAACAAACAAGCAAAAAGCACCTTGACCCCACACAAATATACATGTAGAAAGAGAATGGGAGAGGGCCCAGTCTCCTCCTCCCCAATCTGCAGCCCTCCATTCTTTTACCTCCCTCAGGAGTCATGAGTCTAAAGGCTCCAGATTCAAGACCTTGAAGTGTCTGGACTCAGGACACCACACGGACAAGGCCCACTCTCAGCCCCCAAGAACCCAACAAGACAGACAGGGGAACCCTGTCCTCAGATGGCTAATCTGGTTAAAGACCAACTTCCTGAACAGGATGCAGCGACTCTCTTAGCTGAAAGTCCTCCCTTTACTCAGCGAAGTATGACATGTGCCTAGGCAGGTCTGGGACTGGTCTGTGATTGGTGTAACTGCAAGGGGCACCCTTCCCACAATCCCCAAAGTCTTATTTTGCTGGAGAGGTCAGAGTGATGTAGCAAACCACTGGAGACATCCCCCAAATGCAGTGGGGAAAGTCAGTGGGGTGGGGGTAGGGCCGCAGACGACCCCACTTCCTAACGTAGGGTGTCAGTGCAGAACTAGGGAACTCTGGGCATAGCTTGCAGGCTGGATGACTCTGTTAGGGGTGCTCTGAACAACCCTGCTTGACCATGCAGGGTTTTAAAAGCTTTGTGCTAATTCCCAGAATAAGCCCAAAGGATAGCTAGAATTAACAGAACAAATCAACCAGAATGAGGACTGTTAAAACCTCACTAAAGAGAACTCAGTAACCAAGACCTTGAAATTTCATATAGTGCAAGGAACCAAGGTCAGATGGGAAGAGGAAGAAAGAAAAGGTGGGGCTAGGGAGGCAGAGGGAGAGGAAAGAGGCAACCATCCCAGAAACCATCCTGTCAATAGTAAACAAAGGGCTGAGAAGCAATAAAGTCACAGAAGTCCCACATCCTCCAATGCAAACAGAATTATCTAGAGGAAAGGCAGGCACTTTCAGGCAGGGGAGATGGGCAGCGGAGGAGAAAGGGTGCCCAGCATACACTGCATCACAGTCCTTGGGGCTTGACGGGCCAACTCAGGGACAGCTGAGGGACGGTGTGTACCCTGCTGAGCAGCCATGTTGTGGCCTCTCAAGGCTGGCACTCTGTCCACACGCTTAGGTCTGCAGAGACATATATCCATCTCATCATAATGGTTACCTCATCAATTCTCGCTATTTTTAATGAACAAAACAGGTATCCAGGACACTACCCCACTCTGAACCAAGGAGCCCAGCTGCAACGAGGCGGCGGCCCTGGCCACAGCGCTTTGCTCCTTCACCTCTAGCTTCCTCAGAGGCAGAAGCCACAGATGGTCCTCAGGACCTTTGCACCCCAGCGTGATGAGTGTATGGAGTACCAGCAAGAGGCAGGCAAACACAAAAACACAGAGCTTAAAACACAACACAGAGGAACCCCTTCAGAGCTGGAAAAGTTTCAGAAGCTGTCTGAGAAATCATGAAAGCTGAACGTGAAAAATCTTCTCCTTCTGCTGTTATAAGCCTGAGGCCATGAGTGGTGGACCACAGAACCAAACCCACTCAAACCCACACAGGTCACCTGAAGTCCTCTGGCTGTGATACTGGCAACAAAGCCCCCTCGGGGCTCCATCTGCCTCTCCTTCCCACGCTGTTCCACTCTTGTAACCCTTTTGCCCCCACTGCTTATTTGCTGGATTGTGTTGAGCAGGAAATGATACACAAACCTATTAAAATAATTCACAGATCATGATGGTAGTGCATGCTGTTAGAAACTAGCAGAACTAAAAGGATATTCATTTAGTTATATCTGCAACTTTCCAAATTATCTTAGGAAGCTTATAATCTACAAAAACTCAACACATTAAGACGATGGCAGAGTGCTTATCCACAGGACACTAAGCAGAGTGTCGCATTTTCACACAGGAAACAGCTGCAAAGGTCACCTGTCCAAGGTCCTAACACTGGGTGGGTAGGGCCCTCTAGGTTCTTGGCACACCCTCCCCACCTGGCAGTGTGTACTCGCTGACAAGGTCAGTGGGCGGGATGCCTGCCTCCTGACACACAACCAAGCACAGGCCACATGGTGAGGATGGAAGCCAAGGGAGCACCCGCTGCTCCCTGCACCACAGCGGACACGGTCAGGCTTTGTGGTGGTGAACACACAGACCCCCCCCCACAAGCTGTGGCCCCCTATTTCTGGTTCTGAGCCATTCCAGCAGGGTGTCAACCCCCTCTCCTGTTCTTTCTCAACTTATTGCTCTTGCAGAGAGGAAGAGGAAGTGAACTATACTGACTTGGGTTGTATAGGGTCCTAGGGTGCCCCCCTATGACCAAAAGTACTTGCCCAACGTCCCGTCCCCAACACTCCCTGCTGTGTCACCTTAGGCTAAGCTACTGCCTGGCTCAGATGTCAGACAGGCCTCACCCTAGGCACCACGTGGGGATGCAGTGGCACATGGGGCAAGCAGAACTGCAGAAAAGATGTCCTCATACCTCATCAAGTCAGCCAGCCGGCTATTCCCATCTATGCGTACTACCCAAATTTACAGATGGATTGGCCTACAAATTCACCAGCAAGGATCCTTTCCCCAGAGAACAGGGGCCTGTGTACTCAGCAAGGCTCCTGGATCAGCCAACTAAAAAGTTTCTTCATCCACTCTGGGTTTGCAACACAGAGACACAAACGCTGTGCCAGAAGAATCAATGATGCTGTCACCACATCCAACTGCCTGGGCTCAAGTGCTCCATCGAAGGCCTGGGCTCGTCTCCTTCCTCGACATGGCAATAACACCCCTGCCCCTTTCCTCTGGGTCCCCGGAGGCGACCCTCCTTTTTGTCAGTAGGGTGGTTGTAGGTTGTCCAGAGGGGTTGGAATCTGAGAACCCCCAGGGCTTGCCCACTACAGAGCCTTCAGTGCACATGGCTTCCCTCTGTGAGCAGACCTGCGAGGGAGCTACCGACTGCCCTCCCAGGACACCACCTACACTACAACCAGAACACTCAACACTGCTTAATGCAGGCCAGTGAGGGCAGCCCTCTTTATTGTGGGTCATCAGAATGCAGCCCATAACTCCCATCTGCCCTCTGTGCTGTGTCCCTCTCACTGCCACTTCCCTGACAGGGAAGGCCAAGCCCTAACTCAAACTGTCTCTGATGGAGCAAAAGACTCAACTTGCATGCTTACTTTGAGGACAGTCCAGCTGGAGTGGCTTCCTACTGCACCCTGGCAGAGCCCTAGGAATGTAAGAGGCTGTGCTAAGAAGAGGGCAGAAGATGGAGGGAAAGAGGAAAATGCAATCTTGTGGGAGGAGGAAGGAAGGGACACGTCCATTCCTCCCCGGGACAGCGGCACATTCACTTAAGTTGGGCACTGGGGATGTAAAAGAGGACAAGCCAAAGCCCTGGCAGCAGGGAAGGTAGCACAAGCCAGTGAGAAAGAGAGACATAAAACAAAAACAGCAAGTTGGAATAGAGCAACGTGAGAAGAACGAACACAGGGTGTGCATGTGGGATTCCAGAGAATGACAGAAGCTCCTGGGGAGCTGGGCAGGCACAGGAGGAGGGAAGGGCAGGCCAGAACAGAACAATGCGAGTGTGTGCTGGGTGGATGGGAATGAAGGCCCAGGAGGGCGCGATGGCAGGTCACACGCAGAGACAGCACGAGGCTTGGTCAGAGGCACGGCAGAGAGCGAGGGATGCACTGGACATCAGGCACATCTCAGTTTAAACGAGGAGTACAACTTCAGCCTGGCCAGCCCAAGGAAGGGGTGCAGGGCATAAAGATGGGGCACAGTATGAGTCAGAACAAGGAGCCATGAAGGGTAGGAGACCAACTGGGAACCTGGCAGAGCAGTCCAGGTCTGAACTGCAGGAGGAGGTGGGAGGGTGCTGGAGACGGAACGTGACCTGCCAGCCAACTGGGAACCAGGAGAGAAAGTCCAAGTTTCTATCCTGCCAATGGGAGCAGGTAGTGCCGTTCACCAAGGGAAGAAACATGGAAGGGAACACAGTAGGGATCAGGTGGGGACCAACGGCAACTAGGACCCTGTCTCAACTGCAGCCCATCCTTCCAAGCAGCCTTGGGCGACGGGTGTGGCTCAGTGCCTTATGGAGCACTGGGATCCCCCTTTGATCCCCCAGCCTCACCTGCATCCAAACATGGTCTGCAGCAAAGTTGTGATTCCCACGCAGAAGAAAATGGTCCCGATGAGCTGGCTGGTGGCCCACTGGTCGTACCCCACACACATGGCATCAGCCAGCAGAAAGGGCACTGCGATGGTGCCACTGAAACACGTCAGGTAGTGCTGCGGGTGAGAGGAGAGATGGAGAGGGGAGAGGAAACCCTCCCTCATTTGCTCCTGATTCTATCCTAGCCTAGCTCCTCTAGTAACTTTCAAACATTATGGAGTCCAGGCTGGAGCGGTGGCTCAGCTGTTGAGGCGCTTGCCTGGCAGGTGTGAGGACAAGGGTTCAAACCCCAGGATCATGTACACAAAGAAGAGTTGGAGCAACAAAAACCACATGAAAAATCAAATAAAATTGATTCTCTCTTTAAAAAAAAATATTATGTAGTCCATGTGAAGAATCTCTTTGGCTGCTTATATGCCAAATCATGGGATTTTTTTTTTAAATTTTCTTTTCATCGTGTTTCCTTATCCTGTTACCCACTTGTATTATGACTTACTACCTTCATGAATCCAGGCCAGCACAAAGGAATTACTCAAATAAAACTTATATATTTCTTACCAGAGACATTTGCTCCCCCCTCAAAGTTTTTATGGCATCAGTCCCTAATAATCTGTTTACTGTGTTATGCTGAACCATTCCTGCATTCTTGAAACAAACCCTGGTTTGTTGTGCTACACTTTTCTTCTGGGATTTGATCTGCTAGTATTTTATATCTGTATTCCTAAGACAGTCTCTAGTTATTTGCTATTCTTCAATTCTTTCAGGTCAAGAGATTAAAGCTTTGTAAGCTTCATTGCATAGGGTATTTTCCACCTTTTTCTGTGGTCTGATATAGTTCGGCAGACACAAATTTTTCTGTTCCAGTTAGGACAGGGTTAAGGGCATAGTGGCTGTAGGAATCCTTCAGAAAAAATATCCTGCTCTGTTCCTCCTCTGGTGACCCCTCTCCACTCCTTGTGGCCCCAGATGGTCCCAGCACTCACAACCAACTTCCCTGGTGGGCTGGGTTCTCTTTCTGTTCCAGAAAGTCCCTGCTTTTCATCCCCATAGCTTCCTGTTTCTGCCCACGTTTGCCTAACACATCACCTGCAGCCCATGAGTCCCAACAGTACAGGAGTTTCCTAGGGACGGAACATGCCTGTTCAGGGCTACTCAGACCTGCTCACAAGTTTGTGTACTACATCTTATCAAGAAGCGATGTACACAGGCAGGGGTTTCATTCCTGTTCGACTAAGGGAGACTTCTAGAAACATCTACGATCGGAAGGTTTCAAAAGGCATGGGTCCTGCACCTGGTTTTGGACACTTGGCCCAAGGTAAAGTATTCGCCAAGAGTGCTCAGCTTCTTTGGCTCGGACTCCTCCTTTGCTAGATACATTTAATGAAGGCTTCCATAAGCCTGGACACCTGAAGGGAGGGCAGGGCCTGAAAACCTGACCAAAGCACCGGGCAGCAGTCAGCAGGCACAGTCCCACTTCCACATGAGCAAACGTGCCTGGGCACTGAGACCAACTTTCACAGCATCTGAAAAACTCTAAGGGAACTGATCATGCAAACTTGACAATGGAAGAATGGAGAGTCAGGCCTCAGAACAGGATCCAAGCCAAAACAACAGAGTTAACTGACAGCCAGGTGACACCACCGAGGAAAGAGCCTCCTGCCTTGTCCCTTTCTCCAAAAAAACCAAAATCATTTTAATCCTATAATAAGTGTGTGTGTGTGGGGGGGGGGACTAGAGCAGGGATAGCACCAAGCATGAAAAAGCCTCCACTGGCTTGTGTGGCTTCTGCCTTGTCCCCAGCCTACCCGCCCCTCCCTTCCCACTGGAAGCTGCAAAGGGAGCAGCCACATTCCACAGCCATAACCAAGTTTTCCTTCTTTTAAAAGAGAAGTCTTCCCAGTTATGTCCTGGCCAACAGGGCACTTTTCAGGGTCACCCATATTTCATGGCCGAGCTTGCCATGGCCGTGGACTAGTTAAAGAAGTCAGGAATGGGAGGTTAAAAATTGATCCCTCTGTCCTCTACTCTTCTGCTTTCCTCCTCCTCCTTTTATTCTACCTTCTTTTCTATTTCCTTCTCTCTTTTGTTTTTTGGTTTCGGGGATTGAAATCAGGGGTGCTCTACATCTCTAGTCCTTTATATTTTGAGACAAGGTCTCATTAAGTTGCTGAGGCTGGCCTTGAACTTGTGATCCTTCTGCCTCTGCCTCTAGAGTTGCTGGGATTACAGGTGTGCACCACTGAAACCAGCTTTCTTTTCTATTTCTACTACCTCCTCCCCCTTTCATGTTGCTTCTCCTGCTTATTTCCTAAATATCTGTTCTTTCTTTTCCCAGCTTTTTACGTCCTCTGCTATTTTGAAATCAATGCTAAAAATTCCCATATCACTCATAAGAGAGTAAATTTATGATAAAATATTCAAGAAATAAAACTCAAAAGATGAATTTTTCAAAAATCCAGATGGGGCAATTTAGGCATCTGTCAGTGGTTACAATCTGAAGGAACCATCTTACCTGCAACCCCAGAAATATGCACAGGTACCAGGGAGGAACATCTTCTATGGTGTAAATCATGTCTGACCTCTGGGGGTCCAGACTGCCAGTGCTATCCAGGGTCTCTGCAAGAGAACTCTGTGGGCGAGGTAAAAAGATATAACTAGTCAATGTCCAGAACAAAACAAATTCAGCTCAGTACAGCCCACTGGTGCTAAAAAACAACTCTACCCGTAGGTTGCCTTTCTCTTAAAATTTTGAGCCTTGGCCACATTTGATGCAAGGTTAGGGGGGACAGCTGATCCTCAGAATTTGGGATTCTGCATTCCCTGGCATCAAATTATCCCCCTCAGCACCCAGATTGCTCAGAGCTTCACTCCAAGCCTGTGGATCCTTCTAGTTGAACAGAGATGTTTCTAGGTTGGGGACACAAAGTGAGCAAGACTGAATGAACAAATACTGTACAATATCAACCACTTTCAAACAAAAGCACTGGTCTGGTCTGCCCCTCCTACCTAGCCCAACCCATCCCATCACTGTAAGGAAAGCATCCTTGTACCTAAAAATAAAATCTGTGCTCTTCTGCTAGAACACTGTTGCTCAGACAATAATACGGAGTGAGAAGAACAAAATTCAGCCCTCAGGCTCTTAACTACTTCTCTCTGGCATCCTGGTTGAGGCTTTTAAAAATATCTAGATGATGAACTCTATAAGGTTCACATCTTTATTACCATTAAGACAATTAAAAACTAGTAATTATGACTCCTCTTTCCACTGCAAAGAGAACACATCCACAGACACACCCCTGCACAGGAGGGCAGACACAGCGCTCCAGCCCAGGGACATCCCTGTCCCTACAGCACCGCAGTGGCAGCGGTGAGGGACAGTACCTTCTCGGCAATGCCGTTTTCTGTAGTGTAGATTGCCATGAGCTCTGTGTCTTCGTTGTCCTGCTCACCACTGGACGTGGCCCCTCCGTTGATCACCACCTGAGGAGAAACTCTCCATTAGGAGGTGCGCGTACCAATCTGCAGCACAGAAAGCTGGTCTTTCCTTTTCAGAAAGCCTCTGTAAGGCCCACACAGGTCCACACTGTGCATTTCCCCATCACAGCAGCAAAATCTGATGCCTGTGTGCTGCAGCCGTGAGCAGGAAAGATGTTTCTGATGGAGGAGGAGTATGTCATGTCTCACAGGTGAAGATGTATGACTTTCCGGTGGCTCAGCCGGAAATCAGAAATGGAACATCCCAAAGAAACCTCAGGCCGGAGAAGCAGCTCTGAGAGGCCAGTGCAGAGAGGCCAGCATTGCTGTTTGGATGTCCAGGCCACCGCTGAGCAGGAGAGAATATTCTAGGCCATCTCTATGAAGATTCCTCCCACATGGCACCTGGATGGAGAAATTCTCCTTAGAGGAGCTGGAGCCCTGCTCTTCCCGACTGATCAGCTTGCAAGTATTCATTTATTTCTCACTGCCATTAAGTAGACTGTAGTGTGTACTCCCACTTGGGGCACTGGGAGGTGGGTGAGGACCATGTATCTATGAAAATTAAAATTCAGTTTCTGGGTCTCCCAGGTAAGGACCAGAACGCATCAAAGTGTGAATGCAAAGGAGACCTCTGGCACCCTGCAGCTGCTCACAGCCCCCTCCTCTGCCTGGCCTTGGTGAGCAGCTGCATAACCATCTTGGGTTCCATCTTCCTGCAACAGGAACTTTAACATCTTTCAAGGCAAATGGCCCCATTCCTAGCATTCCATCCTGCAGAAGTGCTATTGAAAACAAAGGCTTTAACCCAAAGAAAGTAATCACTGCCCAACATGACAAGTAACAAGTTATAGGCCACTTACACCAGAACACAGGAAAATGATTTTACTCAGTATTTGTAATATCAAGGAAAAATGCAAATTGTTAACTATAGACATAATAGCACAACTACATTTTAAAAATATAGATAAAAAGTCAAAGTATATAAAAAGTTTAAATTACAGCACTGTGATATATACTAAAGGGGGGGGGAAGGGATGGCTTAAAGGAAAACAAACTGCAGTATATAGAAAAAGAGTCTGTTACAACAGCTCCTGAAGTGCTCCAAAATCAATAATAAAAACAAACAAGTCAAAGGAAATGGGCAAAGGCTAGGGATATTTGATTCACAAAAGAAAAATTAAAATATGCAATACAAAAAAACTGTCCCCTTCCTCATTTAAGATTATGACAATGGGGGGGCTGGAGTGGTGGCTTGGCGGTTATGGCTTTTACCCAGCATGCGTGAGTACACAGGTTCAAACCCCAGCACCCACGTGCACAACTAAGTGTCAGAGCAATGAAAGCCATGTGAAAAACTCAATAAAAATTGATTCTCTCTTTCTCTCTCTCACTGTCCTTCTCTTAAAAAAAAAAAAAAAGACTGTGGAAATGAGGCTGGAATGGTGGCTCAATGGTTATGGCACATGCCTGGCATGCATGAGTACGCAAGTTCAAACCCCTGAACCATGTACACAACGAAGTCTCAGAGCCAGGAACTTGGAAGGCTGAGGCAAGAGATTTCACAAGTTCAAAGCTAGTCTTAACAAATTAGTGACATTCTAAAGCAACTTAGTGTGACCCTGTCTCAAAATAAAACATAAAAAGGACTGAGGATGTATCTCAGTTGATAAAAGCCTCTGGGTTCAATACCCACTAAAAATCAATCAATCAAAACTACAGAAATGACAAGTAAAATAAATTTTATTTTTTAACACAAATTTGAGGGGTAATTTAAGATGAACTTGGTATTAACCAGGGTATGCGCAAAGAGCCAACCATCTCATGTTCTTGGATAGAGCTGTTCTTGGTGGAATGGTCTTTATGAAGAGTAGGTGGGAAGTAAGATTTAAATTAGGTGTTTTCCTGGATCCAGCAATTGTATGCACATAAATTCATTCTTCATAAATATCCATGCCTGGGGTATGTATGTTTGAAGCTGACTACTGCAGCATTGTTTGAATTATTGAATATCTGGGGACAACCCAAATATTCATCGGAAATATAGATACTGGGCAGGAGGTGCAGCACGATGGTACAGAACTTGACCAGCATGTATAAGGCCCTAGGTTCAATCCTCAATTCTCAGTACTGCCAAAAACAAAATCAAAAAACAACCGGACAGACACAGATTATTAGTGTACCCAGTTAGAGAATAATATTCAGCTATAAAGTTTATGTGCTGAAAAAGAATGAACTCCAACACTGTGAAAAAGATAATAATGACACAAAACAAGCATAAAACCATAATTGTGTTTAAAAAAATAAAGTTTTAATAACCTGCCTACCTCGGTAAAGGATGCAGGGGGGGCAAAAATCACAAACCAGTAGGAAAAGTGTCCTTGAGACAAGGACAGCAATAACAGATACCTTTCATTTCTTACTCCAAACCCTTCTTGTGTGTTTGCATCTTTAATAATCAGCAGGTAATTCATATATTATTTGCATATTACTTTTTAAAACAATAATAAAAACTGCATTTGACATACTGCAAAATATTAGCAATGCTTGTTTTTTAATCAGTAGTCCTAAATTTTTATGTTCTTTTCCCTTTTATTTATTTTGGCAACTTTCTAAAATGAGTATGATTTCTACAAGGGAAAAGAAATTGAAAACAGACTAAAGATCTAAGCAGCCTAGCTTGGCTTGAGGACGTCTTGAGAGATTTCCAATCTACTTTTGTAGTCAATCAGGGCAGTGAAAAAATTAAATGGTTCATTCAAGGTCACAAAGATTATAACCCAAGTCTGAGGCTGTTTTAAATTATGCCAGAAATCCTAAATGACACTATGCATTCTTACAGGGCAGAATTTTTTTGTAATATTTTAAATAAAGATCTACTTTTAAAACTATTTCTAGAGCTGAAGAGGTGGCTCAGCAGTAGAATGCTTGCCTAGAATGCGCAAGGACCTGGGTTTGATTTGATCCCCAGCAACACATACACAACCAAGTGGAGGAAAAGCAAAAATCAGATGAAAACAACAACAAAACCTCTCTCTCTCTTAGGGAAATTTTTTTCTAATCATGCTATAGCCTCTGCACAAGTCAACTGGGTTTGTGGTGTTAGCTTTCCCTATAAAACCAACTGCTTAGCAAGATACATGCTCCCAGGCAAATTCACAAAACTCTAATGGGGGCCATGTGCCCCCATCACAGAAGCACGCAACCCACTCAGAAAACACGAGGGGTGCACACTCAGATGAACCCTCCCAAAACAAGGGCGCTTAGTTAGTAAATCATCCAAGAAACTCGGGTCTGGTTTAAGGTTTTATGTGCTCTAAGACCACCCTTCTCCTGCATTATCCCGGGTTGTTACAGAAACTGCTCCCTGAGTATGGGGTGCCTTTTGGGGTGAGGACAACGTTTTGGAACTAGATGAGGTGGTAGCTGCACAATACTGTGAATGTGCTAAATGTCACTGAACTGTTCATTTTCACATGGTTAATTTTCTTATGCAAACCTCCCTCAATTTTAAAAAGTTTTAAAAATTTACATGGCCCCAAAGAAGACACTGCTCTGACTCTTTCTGCTCTCTCTCACACATGAATGAAGTACTATAAATGCAGACACTACCAGGCCCAGTGATGCACACCTATAATCACAGTGACTTGGGAGGCTGAGGCAGGAAGATTACAAATTCAAGGCCAGCCTCACCAACTTAGCAAGATCCAGACTCCAGGGGAGGGGGAAGCCAAACAGGACTGGGGGTATAGCTCAGTGGCAAAGCAATCCTGGGTCCAATCCCCAGTACCAAATAAATAAATACACAAGATGTGGACACTTTGCAGTCTAAATAAAGCTTGCATGCTAGTTCAACAAATCACAGGTGTGCCGCAGGCAGTGAGGATGCAGTCCTACTGCTCCCCAGAAATTCTGTCTAGAGCAGCGCCTGGCTGAGGAACAACTTAACACAGGAGGCAGTGGGAACCACACGGGATGCCTAGCACCGAAGCACAACCAGACCTGTGCACTGGACAGCCACTCTGGCTGCGCTGGGAGAACGAACGGGTGTGAGGAAACAGGGGAAAAAGACAGGAGCAGAGGCAGACAGACCCCTTAGGACAAGAGGGACAGTGGCCTGGGTGGAGGCTTTGGTGGCCAAGTCAAGGTAGTGGGAGGAGAGGGTAGGAGGAGAGAGAGTGCACAAGAATGAATGGATGGATGCTGGGGATGCCTGGACAGGAACCGCAGCTCTGCGGGTGAGTGAGCAGACACTGTCACAGTACGGTGCGCAACACCCCAGCCCAGCCCAGTTGTTGGGGCAGAGGGTGGCTGGGCAGACAGAGGTCCCAGTCCCAAACAGACTGGTGTTGGGAGCACAGAAGTAGTCCCAGAAAGCAAGCTTGCTTTCCTAGGAGATTCCTCAGTCTACCTATCGGTATTACTGACCTAAATGACCTCTGGTTTCTAAAGTCTGTGCATAAGGTCTGCCTCTCCTGGGACCTCAAAGCCCACCTGGCAACTTTCTATTGCAGAGTTGAGACATGGCCTATATACCTCCTCTCTCCCAACCACCCTCCCCATGAAGACAGAAGCATGTTTGATGATCTTGGTTGATCAAACCCACTTATTCAAGGATTTACTATTTTTAAAAGTACATGAAATTTAATTTTAAAAATAGAAATGTTGGGGCTGGGAATACTGCAGCTGAGTGGTAGGAGGCCCTAGGATGGATCCCCGGCATCACGAGGAAATAAAATCAAATACTGAATAAGTTCTTTGGGAAAGGCATTGAGCTGGTTTTTCTTTTAGTCTTTTACAGGAAAAGAATGAAAAATGTTGCTGGTAGTATCAAAGTTTCACATTTGTGAATCTCTAAACATTATTTTAACCAGGAAATAAAATATGTTTTAGAAAGCTTTCTAAACTTAATTAAGTCTGGTTTTATTTTGTGCTATTAGGAGCAACACTGATAATAGGGGAGAATCTTGATATATCTTAGGAAACTGATCAAGTTTTATAAAAATATTAGCAGAAGATTTCTTAATAACCCTTTTGGGAACAAGACATCCTTTTTTCCCTCCAAAACTATTTGAATCCAAACTTGTGACTTTAAATTTTATCTCCCAAACCACTACTGTATAATCAGCTCTGAAAGCAGATTTCTCTTTCAATTTGTTGGTTGATCTTGTCTGTCTCCAAAACAGCACTATTGTGACTGGGTGTGGGTATTGATATGCTTATATTTATTTATGGGTCTTTTCTGCTCAACTGTTTTAGTCTACTAAGCCAAGCCAATGGTGTTTGATTCTGAGCAGTTCTCCTGAGATGTCGAAGGTGCTCCTGTGGGCAGAGGGCAGAGGCACCTGGAATCCCACGCCTTGGATCAAGAGTCAGAACTCAATTTCTCACCTATTCAGGATCCTCTATAATCCACCAACCACAGTAACATGTCTGGAAGGTACGTGACCACTTTATACTAAAGCAATCACTTTCAGAGTAGTAATAAAGATCCCAAATTAACAGCTTTCTGTTCTTTTAATAGATAGGTGACACACAATTCTTAAAACCTCCCTTCCCAACAATTAGACACAAAAGATGATTTTCTCTGGTATCCAAATCTATCCTACAACTAAAATGTTTTTCAAATAAAGACTAAAACCATCAAGAGTAATGTTTCCCAGGTCTGTTCTCCAAGCCCCCCCCCCTTTTTTTTTAAAAGAGAGGGACAGAGAGAGGGGGGGAGAGGGAGAGAGAGAGAGAGAGAGAGAGAATATCAATTGTTATTTAGTTTTTCATGTAGCTTTTGTGGCTCTGACACTTCATTGTAGTGCTGGGGTTTGAACCTGCATCCTGTGCACATGCCAGGCAAGTGCTGTAACGGCTGAGCCAGTGCTCTAGCCCTCCAACCCCCTTTTTAATGAACATAAAAATTTCCCACTTGCCTTTAATATTATTGTAAATTCCAAAATTAAGGGCTGGGAATGTAGCTCGGTAGTAGAGGGCTTCCTAGCATGCACAAAGCCCCTGCATTTGATTCCCAGAACTGCAAATAAACAAATAAAAAAAGAAAAAAGAACACCCCCCGCAACAAACCAACAAAACTAACTACCGTGAAAAATAAGTCCAACTGGGTACACTGCAACACAGGCCCAACCTCCAGAGGCTGTCAATCTTAGATCACGAAGTGTTGGAAGTGTTGGAAGCGTTGGAAGCTCCAACACTCCACTCACTACCCTGAAGTGGGCCGGTGCAGCTAAACCTCAAGTCTTGCTTTCACTGCCTCTTCAAACAAGATGGCCCAGTGACATTCCAGTGGTCACATGCAAGCAAAAACATCTGAGCAGCTGACACTGCAGTCAAAAGAACACAGACCCCGGAAAATTCAGCCTCCTGCACCTGTGCTGCCCAGCCCTGTACTTCTCCAGGGGACTCCTGCAGATGCAGCAGCCATAGCACCCTCAGGGTTCCAGATGTGACCTCCTAGCTCCAGCACCACTTCCTTTTAGAGAATCCAAAAAAATGCCTCACTTCCCCAATCCCAGCCCTCAGCCATATGCACTAGATGGGGTGATGTGCCTGTCACTGTCCCACACCGAAAGCCCTGTGTAGTTTGTGTTCCTACTCCCACACGCAGCCCAAAATGGATGATGGTGGGGGCGGCTAGTGTCTGCCTGGCATACTTTCAAGTCAGGCACAGGGCTGGGCACTTTATCACCATCTCTCCAGGGAAGGCTTATAAGCACTTAACTACAGATATCTGCGGTGGTTTGAATATGGTCTGTTCCCTCTAAAATTCATGTTGAAATTTCATTCCCATCATGAAAAATTAAGAGGAAGGACCAGGTGGGACCTATAAGAGGTGATTACAGCCCAGCCCTTATGAATGAATAACCCATTCAAGTGATTAATAGATTAATATCTCAAGAGTGGATCTGTTACAAAAGCCAGTCTGACTAGGTTTCTGGCACACTCCCAGGCTCCAGTCTCCAGTCATGTGACGCTCTGTACCACTTCCAGACTCTGCAGGTAAAAAGGCTATCACCAAACCCAGCCCTGTGAAACTCAGACCAGACTATGAGCCAAAATCCACCTGTTTATAACTTACCCAGTCTACCATATTGTATTTTTAACAATAGAAAACAGACTAAGATGATGTCCCTGTGGACTGATTCTCAATCTCAACTGATTCCAGAACAGATCCTAAGGGCACGCAAGAGGTGACAGAAGCATGTCATAGACACCAAACTGACTTCTGTGATATATAAAGAACGTGGAAGGAATACAAACCAATAAGAAAAAGGTCAATGTTCCAACAGGAAAACAATCATAAAATATAAATGGATCATCTTTTCAAATGTTCAACCTCACTCTAAAGATGCAAAATGAGAAACTTTTTTCCACCTACTAAACTGGCTGACAACACATATTCTTCTTCCAAGCGTGCGGGAAACAGGTATTCATACTCTGCTGAGAAATTACCTTAACAGAAGGCAACTGGTGGCACCCTTCTACTTTCCAGGGTGTGCCCCCTCTGGAAATTTATCCTTCAATTCCATCTGAGTGAAATGACTTATGTACACGGTTATTCACTGCAGTGCTATTTATAATAGCAAAATACTAGAAACAATCTAGATGTCTATCAACAGAAATGAAATAAATGATGTTATATCCCATACCATGGATTGCTCTGCAGTTATAACAAAAGAATCCAAACAGAGCCCCTTTAAAATCAACTTCCTGATAACTGCTTTCCTGCATCAGGAATTTCCTCCTATTGAGAATAGAAACTGAAGCCAACCCTGGCCCAAGGAGGCACCAAGGAAAGATGTGTAACATTTCTGATTGATATTACCTAACTGAATTCACATGTTTACTCCTTGCCTTTTGTCCCGCCATACTCCCTTCTCCTCTTATACAAGCTGTTGGCACACCTGAGCCCCCTGAAGATGGAGATTTGAGATGGAAAAGGTCTCTCTTATCTCCCTCGAGACCAGCTTAGAATAAATCTGGTTTTCTTCAGCAATCTGCTTTCCTGATTTTTAGTGACGCCCATTAGTGGAATCTCCATTCCCAATAAGAGATACTAACCATATAACAACTTAGGTACACACAGACCATCTACATCTATCAGGTGAAAGGAAGATGACAGCCAGCACGTGATGCACATCTGTGATCTCAGCTACTTGGGAGGATGAGGCAGGAAGACCTCAAGTTTGGGACCAGCCTTGTCAACTTAGTGAGAGTCTTCTCAAAAAATAAAGGGCTGGGGATGTAGCTCAGTATGGCACACAGTTCCTGGGTTCAATCCCATGCACTGCGGGGTCAGGGGAAGATCAAGAGCAGAATGATAAGATACAGGCTGTTTGATACCTACACTAACATCTCTCATTTAAAACTACCAGAACTCTATTCAAATTTAAAGTATACTGCAATACAAGAATTTATGTGAAATCTCAAAACTGGAATACAAAAAATAATTTTTAAGAACATTGAAAACTTAGAAGGAAAAAGATCTCTTACCAGGCATAAACCTTCATTTGCATCTCACCTTTTTGATGTTCCTATTTCAAATCATGTATTGATATATTCCTTTTCAAAAATTGTTTTTTCTAACAGAAAAGGCTGATCATCTTGTTTGTTCTATTTTGACCTTTCAAGAGCACTGCCTCCCCTAGAATCATTCTTATCTTACAGAATGAGGAGAATTAAACCAATTCTCTGTGCTGATTCCAGGAAATGGTCTCCCTTCATACTCAAACCCTTCTCAGAATCACACTGTCAATCCCAAAGTCTATTATTCTTATAAAAAGAAGGGGCTGGAGCTGTGGCTTACCAGTTACAGCGCTTGCCTGGCATGCACAAGTACGCGGGTTCAAACCCTTACACCACGTACACAACAAAGGGTACAAGCAACAATAACCATATGAAAAACTGAATAAAATTAATTCTGTCTCTCTCTCTGTGTCCCTTTCTCTTTAAAAAAGACAAAGAACATTCTCGCTGAGCATGGTGGCATATGCCTGTAATCCCAGCAACTCAGAAGGCTGAGGCAGGAAGATGGCAAGTTCAAAGCCAACCTTGGTAATTTAGCAAGGCCCTAGGCAACTTAGTGAGACCCTGCCTCAAAATAAAATAATAAAACTGGATGGGGATATGACTCAGCTGTTAAGTTCCCCTAGGTTCAATCCCTGGTACCAAAAACAAACAAACAAACAAAAAAGAGAATATTCTCTAAGACAACTATTAATACTACCCAACTGAGACTTTCAACTTTAAAATCTAACCTTGTATTTAGAAAGGCACTAGAAAGACCCCATGGCACCTGGTTGAAGTCACAAGAACAAGAACACGTTGTTCTGGGCTTTTCTTTGTTTGGTTTTCAGATTAGGACAATTTACATAAAACAAACAAACAAACAAAAAAAAACAGGGGCTGGAGTGGTGGCTCAGCAGCTTCAGGGCTTGCCTGGCAAGCGCAACGACCCAATTTCAAACCCCAGCACCAAGTGTACAACAAAGACTTGGAGCAATGAAGGCCACATGAAAAACTACATAAAATTGATTCTCTCTTTCTCTTTCTCTCACTGCCCCTCTCTCTTTAAAAAAAATTTTTTTTCCAGCTGGCTTGTCATTACTCAAAATGAACACATTTACCTGGGCATGGTGCACACCTGTAATCCCAGCTACTCAAGAGGTTGACGAAGGAGGATTACAGGTTTGAGGCCAGCCTCAGAAACTTAGTGAGAACCTGTCTTAAAACAAAAATCAAAAGGCCTGGGTATGCTGCTCCTCAATGGTAGAGCAACCCTGGGTTCAATCCCTAGTACTAAAGGAAGAAAGAAGGGGTGGGAGAGCAAGCAGGCAAGCATTCCAACCTGCCATCACATAACCCAGAGTTAGAGGAGTCAAGCTGCCATTAAATGGCCTCTTCATTCACCCCTCCTGTGCTCACTCTTCCCTACTTCTGCCAAGGCTGCTTGACTTAAAAGAGAAGGGAAGAAAGAACAGAGAGGGAAAGGAGAAAGAAAGGCGCACTGGAGTGCAGTCTGAGGCCTGCCCTCCGCCCACTGCTCTGAGCACACTGTTGGGCTTCTGCAACCCTCACCTCCCCACCAGGCTGCAGTCCTGGGGTCTCAGGTCTCCTGTAGTCTCCTCAGGAGAGAGGCTTGCCCCTCCTTTTTAAAGCTGCTGGCCACACTGCCAGGTACTGCTGCTCCTTCCAACACTCTCTCCGAGGTTGAGGTGTTCCTCGTGAACTTTTATCTGTGGTAACTACAAACAGTAGAGGGTGGGTATTGGCTTCTGGTTCCTGATCAATTCCACAACAATGATCCAATTCAGAAATGTTCTTCCGAATGCTCTGCTGCATTTTCCAGTTTGCCAAAGGTTAAGCATGTATTATTACTCTTGTAATCACAAGGTTTTTAAGTCTAATCATAGAAGTTGTTTCAAAAAGTTTCTCCTGAAGAGCTTAAAATGCTTTTAGTTGTAGTTAAGGTGGTCACATAATGTATCTTCTAAATCAGTACCCTTGTGAGTGGGAGCAAACTGTATCAATAAACACACAGGAACAAGGGTATAAACCAGGACTGCCAAGTCAATCAAACACATTGCCCCGAGTTGCCTCCTCTTCATCCACCCCTGCGTCCAACTTCTCTCAGCCCTCTCTTCCTAATGGGTAAATTAGGAGACTGTGCTGTGCTAGAAGATGCAGGGTAATCAGCACTCACATCTGACACTCGCCACAGGAAGACCAGCCCCCTGACACACAGATTCTCTACTTTTGCTGACAGAAGACAACAAGGGGGGAAATACGGCTCAGACACCGAGGAATCAGTACTTTCTGACTAAATGAACATCAGTCTTTAACTCTAGAGCCTATCAATTAATCACTCCCCACATCGATTTCAAAACAAAAAAGCTCTCTGTGGGGGCTGGAGCAGTGGCCCAGTGGTTATAGAGCTTGCCTGGCATGCATGAGGATGCAGGTTCAAACCCTAGCACCACATCTTCAACAAAGTGTTGGAGCAACAAAAGCCACATGAAAAACTAAATAAAACTGATTCTCTCTCTCTCACTGGAGAGAGAGAATCTCTTAAAACAAACAAGCAAACATCTTTTAAAATCATTTCTTAAAACAAACAAACAAAAAAAGCCCTCTGCGTTTTGTGTTTCTCACTTCATTGATGGGTACCACCAATACCTCCAGGAGCCCACTCCCTTGCCTTCAAGTCACTCTTGACTTCTGGGTATACCTCTCCGTCCACATCCAACCCAACACCAATTCTGATCAGATGCACCCCATCTGTTCCTCCTTAGTCTGTCCCTTTCCTCCTCCATACCCCAAGGACCCTAATTCTCAAAGGTCCTTAACCCCACCGGGCCTGCTAAATCCTTGACTCCAACGTATTTCACTGTCCCTAGCCCCAGACAACCCACGTTTCTCCCCTTTCCCCACCCAGGGTCCTGTCACAACAACTGCTCTTGCACCTCCACTGCCCTCTGTGGGTAAGCAGAGCTAAACGCAAGGGCCAACCCTAACCCCGTGTCAGACGCTGCTCACAAGCTTTCTTCACTATCTTCCAAGACAGAGCTTTCCTGGTTCCCTTGCACCCACACCAAACTTGCCTCTGCCTGTCCCCGCCCCTGGTCCTTTCTCGGCCTCCAGATCTTTTTCCTCTTTGGCAATCTACCACTACTGATGCTGTCCAGTCCCCTGGCTTTAAAATCTATCTCCATATTGCTACCTCCCAGCCAGTTTTTCCTTGAGCACCACAATCTCAAAGCCAATTTTCTACCCCGAAACTGATGTCCCCACTGACAACACTGCACTCTTAACTCTCCCTCCCCCAACTTGCTCATGCCAGTTTTCTTCATCTCAGTACTTGACCAATCCGCCCCTCCGGATGCTCAGGGAATTGACTGGAAGTCATCCATCCTCCTCCTCTGCTCCCACCCTTGTCCGGCCCAGCAGCCAGTTCTCCTCCAGGGCTCTACCTGGCTAGCACCACATCAGCTCCCCCGTCTGTAGTCAGCTCCTGCCTGGCCTCCTGCTTCTGCTCTGCAGGGGGATCCTTGAAAGTCAGGCAGAGCAGGTTACTCTGCTTGCATCAAAGCCCTCCTACAGCTTTTCACAGTCCAGAAAAAAGCTGAGACCTTAAGGCCCACACCATCTCCAGCTGATTCCAGGCCTCCAGCCTTGCTGCCCAGCCATACCAGGCAGCCTCCTCTCTGTCTCAGGAGCTTTGCACTTGCTTCCCACAGTCATGAGAGGCTTCCTTCCACTCTCTAGGCCTTGCCTCAAATGCCACCTTGATGGTGCAGTCTTTCTGGGCTACTCAAACTATCAACATGTTAATCCTCTTCCCTGTTTTTTTCTTTCATACTTACTTATATCTAATATTTCTACACATTTGACTTATTTCTATTGTGTCTGATCCGTCTGCCCCACAGTATGGAAGCTCCATGAGGTCAGGAGTTCTCTTCACAAACTGGCTACTGGCTGCCCCAAGATGGATGTATTTGATTAGTTGTTTAAAGTCTGCCTCCTCCCACCACCACGAGCAGGTCAATTCCACTACAGAACCTGGACTTGCAAAAGACTCCACCTATTCAAATGAACTCCATCAGCTCCCATCCCTCCCACCCTCTTAACTCACGGTTTTCCCTAGGTTCTATATTTTCTGCAAAAGCACTGCATTAGCTGCATTAGCCAGCATTTCATCATTTGTGACCAAACTACCTGACAAGAACAACTTAGAGGAGGAAGGACTTATTTTGGCTTACAGTTTCAGCTCAGTCCACAGCTGGCCAATGCCACAGCAGGAACCTCACGGTGTGGTGGAGGAAAGTTGCTGAGTTCAACGTAGCCGAAGGCAGAGAGAGGGAGTGAGAGTGTTCAGGTGAGCTGGAGGGAAGATAAACCCTTCCCAGGGCACGCCCCCAGTGATCTACCAAGTGGGTCCCACCTCTCCGTAATCCCTTTAGTTACAGATTCCCTGATGACGTCAAGATCCAACTATTTATTGCCTAAAAGCCTCATCTCTAAACCTTGCGGCATTAGGGACCATGCTTTCATCGAATTACCACATTCCCCCGCTCCCCCGTACTTGATGGGTCTGGACATCAATGCTTTCAGGAATGCGCCTTTCTAACCACATCCTTAAACATACACAGTGATGGAGGGGAAAACCCCGAAGCAGGCAAGCTTAAAAAAGCAAATATTTCTGCACATCAACAAGGCTGATGGTGGGACCTGCTGAGCTCAGACCTAGAAGCCCTCAGCCAGATAGTCACTGGCTCCAGTGGGGAATGGCAAACACCCTCCCCCAGCCAACCCTGCACAAGTGGCCTAAACTGGTTCATTGCTCAACATCAGGATTTGTCAGGGCTCCCCACTCCTTCACATCATAGGCAGCATTCCCAGGGGAGAGAACAAGTTCCCCATGGTAAGACCTGACTCTGGACTTACTAAGTTTTCTACAGAAGAAAATACCAAGTCAGGGGAAAAAAATAATTGGAGAGAGTCAGTGAAATAAGTATATTAGCAACCAGGCATGGTGGTAAACACCTATAATCTCAGTTCCTGGGGAGGCAGAGACAGGAAGATTCCAAGTTCAAGGTTGGCTTGGGCAACTTAGAGAGATCTTGTTTCAAAAATAAATAAGTAAGTAAGTAAGTAAGGGGCTGGAGCAGTGGTTCAGCGGTTATAGCACTTGCTTGGCATGAGCAAGGACATGGTTCAAACCCCAGCACCACACATACAACAAAGTGTTAAAGCCACATGAAAAACTAAATAAAATTGATTCTCTCTCTCTCTGTGTCCCTCTTTCTCTTCAAAAAAAAAAAAAAATTAAAAATTAAAAAGTGCTGGGAATATAGCTCAGTGGTAGAGAGCTTGCCTAGCATATTTGAGGCTCTAAACTCCTAAGTACTATTTCAATGATTGAAATGAAGAAATATTTAAAAACAAATACATATAAGGGCTTGGGGCATAGCTCAAGGGTAGAGTGCTTGCCTCACATCCATGAGGCCCTGGGTTCAATCCCCAGCATTACAAAAACAAACAAGAAAAACCAAAAAACAAAGACATATAAAATGGAAAAAAAAATTAAAAAATACATGTACAAGAAATTAAGAACTAAAAGTAAGCAGAAATGAACCAAGTAGAAATTGTAATCATTACAATAAAAATTCAACATAAACACATGATTTCACACAAAGTAGAAAATACTGGAGGATTCATCCAGAAGGCAGCCCTGAGAAGGGTACCCAAATCACGAGAGAAACAGAGACAGACTGGGAGACTCAAGTGTATAATTGGCACAAGTCTGTTCCAGAGTTGAGAACTAAAGACAATGATTTTTCAAATGCAAAGAATAAGAGTCACCATTTAGGGTGTGAGGATGTGGGTTTGCACCCCAGCACCACATATACAACAACTATCAGAGCAAAGAAAGCCACATGAAAAACTAAATAAAATTGATTCTCTCTCTCTCTTTCCCACTATCCCTCTCTCTCTCTTTAAAAAAAAAAAAAAAATCACCACTTAGTAATCCTAGAACTCTAGACCATGATGGCAAGGCAAGTGGGAGATGAAGTCATGATTCAGTTCTTGCATCTGAAGCAAAGAAGTATGGGGGTCAATAATGCGCTGGTGTCTAAGGCAAAAGAAGCCTCGTGAGAAACATGCAGGACACTATCTTTCTGCCCTCTTCAAAGTTGGTCTAATTTAAACTTCAACAACAGACTAACAAATAAGCTATATTATCTCTCCCACTAGAGAACCTTAAACCTTCAACGCAATAGAAAATCCAGCTTCGAACTTTTCACTATATAGGTGAAAAGAAAATAGTGGTGCCTGGGAAAAAACTCAGTGCGACACTTCTTGATGAGCTAGGGTGAAAACCAGAACGTGAACGCAAGCGGCCAAAGTTCTCGGAGATGCGTGTTCACGTCTGTCTCCGTCACTGAGCGCCACAGGAGGCAAGCTCCAGAACCGAGGCTGAAGGAACTCTAGAGTGGCATTCCTACCATTAAAACACCATAGGGCAAGCTCTTGTGAAACAATATTTTCCCTTTTATAAACCAATACTTTACAGATAATTTTACATACATCAAATCACAATCTGACATCTGGGGAAAAATATTAATATTAAATACAATGAACGAGTGTGATCAGCCTTATTTGACTGACATAACTTCTTCAGATAAAATTATATCCTGGGTGCTGCTGCCCTGACACTGGGTTCCAAATAATATGCCATTCATCCTCCCACCCTGCAATACAAGAGAGGTTAGATTACATGTTATTTCATAACAGCACATGTTTTGAGAGAAAGTTAAGCCTTCAACATCCTCCAGTAAGCAGGAGGCCAGTTATAAAATGTTATTAGCAATGCATGCTTCCTTCCTGGATTTAATCCCAACAGGGGACTCCAGGCTGAGAACAGGGCCAACATCCAAAGGTCAGCTCAGACAATGTCACATGAAAGGCACTTGTGCTTCAAGGTCACAACTTTCGCTGAAAACACAAGTATTAAAGCCTGTCTTCTGATGAATCCTCACAGAGACTACTTGAGAATGATCTAAAGAGTGAAGACGGGGAGACTATTACCGGAAGAGTAAAGAAAGTGGGGTGCTTCGCGTCATCTTCATATTTGCCTTCTGTGGAACTCCCAGCCTCCATTGATTTGGATGTGGTGTTCTTGCCAATACCCATCATCAAGAGAAGCTGAGCAAGTCTGTGCAGCCAGTGGCGTGGCTGGAGCGAAGGCTTACTTAAGCAAGGAGCTCAGGATAACAGTCAGCTCTTCCGGTGCCTGGAGCACCCGCTTCTCAGACGGAAACGAGACCGGTGAGCACCATCTCATAGTACCTGCAAGACAGTACAACCAAATCAACCCAAAGCACACAAACAAACCCAGGATTATCAAGTTCCCTGCAAAGAAAAGTCAGATGAGTTAGACCCAAACATCCAAAAACACACTTATCAAGTACCATCCTCTTCATTTACAGTCACCCACTGTTTCTGAACTGCGCCCCCAAAAGGAAGACCATTAAACTGGACTATCAAAAATATCTTAATACTAGGGAGGAAAAAGCAGTTAAGGTATGTGTCTGACACGCATTATGGTACATCTTTTTTTTTTTAAAGAGAGAGAAAGAATTTATTTAGTTTTTCATTTGGCTTTCGTTGCTCCAACCCTTCGTTGTGCATGTTGTGCTGGGGTTCAAATCCATGTACTTGTGTATCCAGGCAAGCGCCGTGACCACTGAACCGCTGCTCCAGCCCCTATGATACATACCTCATAACCAGCTCTATCGAACAGAACATTACGAAATAGAAAGGTTCTGTACCTGCACTTACCAGTAGTCACACTGGCAACCTGTGGGTCTTATGCAATGGAAACATGCTAATGCAAATGAGGAACTGAATTTTCATTAATTAAGTTTAGACAGCCAATTATGCCTAGAAGCTACCACACAAGCAATTTACCATGAAATCGCTACATGTGCTACAGCAAAAGGGGTGAAACCATTCAGTATCAATGAAATGACATCAACCTGAAAAAGAAACTAAAGTCTCCTTCCTGACCCCCAAAGAGAAGGGAAAGTGACAAAGACACAAGGTGGTGGGGAGAGGAATCAACACTTCCAGACACAAAATGGATCTGACAAGCCCCAAGAATCTGAAAGAAATAACTAAAACTCCAAGCTAAGAGAAAAAAAACTAAGAAAAAGTCAAAATAAGGAAGTTTCTGAAACAATTCTGTGCAGCCAAGTCTCAGTGAAACAGCAGAAAATAAAACCTCAATTCAAACCATGAAGTATGACCTGAACAATAAAAGTGACCCACCCTAGATTAACAAGCATTTGGAGAGCTCAGTTTCAGAAATGAGAGGGTGCAAAGGATCCCTAAAAGGATTGGCGCACATATAATAAAACGTGCCTAGGTATGCCTGGATTTTTATAAAGAAAATAACAACGCTAGCACGCAGGGGTGGGAAGGGCAGAGCGCATGGTCAGATTTTCCCACCAATTAGTTTCCCACCAGAACAAATAACCCAACCAAAATGCCTTGCAAATGCCAAAAAGACAGGCTACTACATAGAGTGTGGAAATACAAATAGGAAACACTATTCAAGAAATTCTTCAAGGGATCCTTTTTCATTCAACCACTCTTTTGGATGAGGTAGGGACAGGAATGAAATATAAACAAATAAGAAAACAGAGAGAACTACGCCAAGTCTGAGAGTTCAGTAGTCAAAGGGCAAAAAGGAACAGGAGAAATAGCTGCTAAAACACCACTTTGTATCTATCAATCAGTGAAGCAGAGAGCTGGGTGCGCCCAGCACATTCTTCAGAGGGGCTATCCCGTTTACATTTCCATTCTGGTCAAATCCACACCCATTTAAAGCAGTAGTTCTCAACCTGGACTGACTCTGCTTTCCATAGGACACATGGCAAGGTCTGGAACCAATTTTGGCCATTAAGGCTGGGGGAGCACTAGTGGCCTCTAGCAGGCAGAGGCCGGGGTGCTGCTAACATGCTCACCGGGGGAGAGCTTCTGAGTCAGGACACAGGACACCCTTTGTTAGGGACAGAGATGAGGGTAGAGAGAGAAGGAAGAAATGACTGCTGAATAAAAACTATATATCCTTGGAAACTTCTGTAATGAATCCCCAAAATTTGGGATATTCCACACCCACGTCCACAAGGCTGGTGAAGACATTCTCAAGGCCAGAAACCAAGCACCAACCAGAGATCAGAGGCTCATCCACAGGATGAACTTCATGCGGGTAAATGCCAGGGTCCAGAGGCAAAGTGCAAAAGATGAAAGCAAAAGAGTGAGGGCGGAGTGGAGTGTAGGTTCTGCGTTTGAATGTATATTAAAACAAGAAGGAGAATCTGGGCAGGATCACCAGCTTGTTGTGTCCTGGTGCCCCTCATCCTACTCCTTGAAAAAAGAAAAAAAATAAGCAAGTCCACTTGCTGTCTTGTCCCTGACCACTGGACAGAGGGGAAGGAGGGGCCAGGTGAGGAAGGACAGTGACAATGGCAGTAGTAAGAGCAGTTTTCTGGTTGCTAAGCATCTACTTGTGGCAGCACCATCTCTTACTTCTCATTCTATAAATGGCAATTATTTTAGCCTGTGAGTATAACATTGATATGCACCTTAACTCCACAAAAGCAGAAAGCATGCTTCAGAGAAGTAAAGTAAATCACCAAAGAATATGCAGTCCAAGGCAGTGGAACAGGATTCAAACTTAAATTGAATTTCTAACCTATCCTATTTATACAAGCAAAAATAAAACTGCCCTTTCAATGTCAGCTATAGATGACCTGCCTGGCCAAAGAGCCCAAGCCAGCTGGCCTGTGAGCACTGCCTCAGCAAGACCTGCTGGTGGTTTCTTCCCACCTTGTCATTTTTGAGAGAGCTCTAGGGCAGGGGACAGCTCTAGGGCAGGGTACCTTTTCCAGGGATTCTGCCTCTTACTTCTGCAGCCATTTGGTTGGACAGGCAGGTGGACATTATTTCTTTGTATTGCAACCATCTTAGTGGTCCTCAGACACTGTGAGATGGTCACAGAAGTATTGATGGAAGTTACCCCAACAGAAAGGAGCAAGGTGAGGGGTTCCCACCCTCCTCAGACCAGGAACTTCCCAATCTGTGCTACTCTGTCTACCCACCTGGCGACTCCTCGGAACAGGATACCATCGTCTCACAGCAGTGTCCCCCCAACAACTGAAATCATCTTCCTTTTCCATCTTGATGGCCCTAAACACTTGTCCCTTCTGCAACCACCATGAGCATTCTATAAAGTTACCATGATCTTTGATGGCTTTCTATTAGTTTCAGAGTGACAAATATTTCTTCACCAGGCTGAAAGGTAACTATGCTACCTACCTCTCTCTACCTCCTCTCCAAGTTTCACTTCGGTCCTTACTGTGCTGTCCTTCAGTTCATCATAGGTGGTGGTCCTCTTCTAACCTTCTGGACTTTGCACATGCTGTCCCTCCAAACTCTGTACCTCACCCTGTTCTCTTGGGACCATTCACATAGTCTTAAAACAGAGAAAGATTGTCCACCTGCCTGTCCAGCCAGACAGCAGCAGGAAAAAAGGGCAGAATCCATAGTCTCACTACCAGACGGATGGCTCCTAGAGCTGAACTGGCTTGTAGAGCAAAGGTTCTTCCATGGTTCTGGAAAGGTGTGCTCTTTTTTAAAAGGAATCTAGCATATAACAGTCGTTCTCGATTAATACTCTTACTTTATCAAACCTCTGCATGACAGGGCAGGCACAGTAATGTCAGGAACAAGTCAGTAATGTTAACATCACTGCCACCGTAGTAGGGACTTGGCGTCGTCTTCATTCTGACCTGCACCTCTGCTTCCATTTCACATCTGTCTCCTTTGCTGAATCACCTTGGATTCCAGGAACAACAGGCCAGATAGATAAGCATCTTAGGATGAGTCAACAATCCTGAGATAATGATCGACCAGACAGTACCTAATCAAGACATGTACATCTGCTTTGAGAATGCAAAGCTTCCAGCATTACAAACCCCCACCTTACCCTCATTTCCCTTTCTACAAAACCTCAAGACTTCATCAGTCAAGAGAAGGCTAAGGACACAGGTTCCCCCTTGTCTTCCTGGTGTAGCTGCACTGATTAAACCTCCTATCCTACTGAGTACCATTACTTTTTTTGATTTTTGGGGACAAGTTGCTGAACCTGATGCGTTGGAGCTGAAGACTCTGGTAACACTAGCAGTTGACACAGAGAAAGATGAAGTGCTCAAAAGGAAAAGACCAAATTATAACTTTATAAAGAGGTTTGAAAATCTGAGAGAATCTGTAATTAGATAACCAGTTACAAAACACATGAGCAAGATGCTTTCAGTGGAATTGAATCAAGCATTTCCCAAATGCCAGCAGTGAGCCTCTGCACAGAAGCTGGCAAAAGACCTGCTGGTCTCCAGCTAAGAATGACTTTACATTTCTAAAGGCTTGTCAAGGACACAAAGAAAAACTTGAGAGAGGCCATCTGGCCCACAAAACCTAAGGTATTTACAGAAAAGTTTGTCAACCCAATGGAAATGGAAGGAATTCTGTTCAGAATGCCAAAATGGCAATAATGGTAAGTACTTACAAATAAGATGCAACAAAGTATGAAGAAAACTTTTAGTTATTATTTAGTTAATAACTTTTAGTTATTACTAAAGGACATAAGATCTGAATAACCAGGGACAGACAACAGTCCTGTACAGAAAAGCTGCTGCCAGGATGTTCATTTTCCAATATACATGATCATAATTTAATAAATATCAATTAATACCCCAAAAGGACAGGAAAGGCTGCTAAAAATTTCTCTGGAAGAATAAGCAAGAATAGCCACAAACATTTGGAAAATAATAAAGAGGAATGTGCTCTCTCAGCTAGAAACCCTAATCTAAGGCTGTAATAAACATCAGAGTTTAACAGAGGTACAAAACCAAACTCAGCACTAGGAACAGCAATCCCACACCTTGACAAGAGCAGGGTCCACTCCACTTTGGATCCCAGCACAGGTATGGATTCCTCAATGTTACGCCAAGACAACTGCTTCACCATCTGTGAAATGCAGAAAATTTAAACCTGAGGTTTAAAAAGGAAAGGCACCTCTACATAATTACATACTAGGATAGGGGACTCCTTTCCTGGACTTTAAAAAAAAACAAACAAAAAAACAACAGAGGTCAATTTTACAACAACAACAAAAAAATTTTTTTAATATCCTGGACTAAAAAAAACCAAGAGGTCAATTTTACAACAACAAAAAAAATTTTTTTATTTCTATATGGAGAAAAGTCACAAAATTAAAGGGTAAAATACAATAGATATGTTAATGTATAGGCTATTTGAATCACTCTTACGAATCAAACTGAAAAATGAAATCATCAATGTAAAAAAGTTCAAAATATGAGTTTCTAATCACCTATCCATTCAAACACAAACAGTAAAATAAGTGCTTCATTCTTATTTAAATCCAAACAAAAGTGTACTGAGGGGCTGAGAGATGTAGCTTAGAGGTAGTGGGTTTGCCTAGTAAGCCTGAGGCCCTGGGTTCAATCCTTAGCACCTCAAAATAAATGAATGAATGAATGAATAAATAAATAAATAAATAAGTACTGAAATGAAGAACCACGGGCAGTTATTTTAAATAGTCTCATTAGCAAGATAGTAAAGAACTAGACAAACTTATACACTGCCAATGAAAAATAAAGTTGGTAACGGGAAGGCAATTTGGCTGAGTATCTCAAAAGAGTTATAGACATTCACATTTATTTTTAAGATTTGTCCTGAGGATTTGCTACTTCCAGAAACACACTCTAAGATCATGCCTAGATCACACAAAGACTTAGCTATAAATTTGTATCTTGTGCTTCCTAACATTTCTATTAATTACAAATCATGAAAAAATCTAACATCCAATATTAGCACATGGAATGGTAAAATTGTGGTCCATTAATAAAATGGAACACCACGTGGCCATTAAAAAAGACTGCACAGAAATATATGTGCTATCTAAAATAGTCTAGTGGGCACGGTGGCATATGCCTGTAATCCCAACAACTTGGAAGACTGAAGCAGGAGGATTACAAGTTCAAAGCCAGTCTCAGCAATTTAGGGAGGCCCTAAGTAACTTAGCAAGACCCTGTCTGAAATTAAGAAATAATAAAAAGGACTAGGAATGTGGCTCAGTGGTAAAGTGCCCCTGGGTTCAATTCCTGGTTATTCCCCTGCACCCAAAGTTAAAAAATCATCACCTTCTTAGCAAGCAGGAAATCATCGGTCTCGAAATAAAACTCACCTCAAAATAAACACAAGATTGATGAAGTGGAAAAACAGCAATTGGGGAAACTTATAAGAAGACAAGTAAAATATTCAATCTTCAACAAACATACATACATAAATAAATAACAGTCTAGTCAGGCACAGTGTCATACAACTGTAATCTCAGCAACTGGGGAGGCTGAGGCGGACAAATCACAAGTTCAAAGGCAGCCTCAGCAACTTAGCAAGATCTTGTCTCAAAATAAAATATAAAAAGGGCTGGGGATGCAACTCAGTGGTTAAGCATCCCTAGATTCAATCCCTAGCATCAAAAAATAAAAAATAAAGTAGTCTTAACTCAGCTGGGAAGGGTGGCACACACCTGCAATAATGACTCAAGAAGTTGAGGCAGGAGGATCTCAAATTTGAGGTCAGTCTCAATAATTTTGAGAGGCCCTAAGCAACTTAGAAAGACTCTGTCTCAAAATTAAAAATAAGTACAGGGGCTGGAGTGGTGGCTCAGCAGTTATGGCGCTTGCCTGGCATGCGCAAGCAAGGACACGAATTCAAACCCCAACACCACATACACAACCAAGTGCTGGAGCAATGAAGTCCACATGAAAAACTAAATAAAAATTCTCTCTCTCTCTCACTTTCCCGCTCTCTTTAAAAAAAAAAAGAGGCCATGAGTAAAAATAATTAATAGCAACTAATATAATTTTAAAATATAGGTATAGCACTCTCATCATCTATGTAAAGTATGTGTGTATACACAAATATTAACCAAATTCCTGAATAATGGGAACACACATAACTTATTTTCTTTTTCTACTCTTTTATATTTTCCAAAATTGCTTACTTGGCCATGAAAGATAGGCTCAGTTTCCCCCAAAGAGCCTGCCGATGATCACATTAGCATGGCTCTTCCTTACTGCTCACACTCCAACTCAGGACAGAGGCAGGTTTCCTTTACTGCATCGCCCACCATGCATGCACAGACAGACAGACAGACAGACAGACAGACACACACACACACACACACACACACACACACACACACACAGCAACCCAGCCCTTTCTATTGAGAGCTAAGGACACAGCAGTGGGGAGCAAGGGTTTCATGTTTAAAGTTCTAAAATAACTTGTCAGAAAACAGTGGAGAAAACTCAAGGTTTTGCAAATTTCACTTTGCATCTAGGTTATTTTAAAGCTCCCCTGCACCCAAAGTTAAAAAATCATCACCTTCTTAGCAAGCAGGAAATCATCGGTCTCGAAATAAAACTCACCTCAAAATAAACACAAGACTGATGAAGTGGAAAAACAGCAATTGGGGAAACTTATAAGAAGACAAGTGAAATATTCAAACTTCAACAAACCTCTTATACCCAAATGAATGAATGAAAACATTAGCTTTCTTCTTCTTTTTTTTTTTTAAGAGAGAGGGACAGAGAGAGAGAAAGAGAGAAACAACTTTATTTAGTTTTTCACGCAGCTTTTGCTGCTTTGAGACTTTGTTGTGTACATGGTGCTGGGGTTTGAACTCTTGTACTCGTGCATGCAAGGCAGGCACTGGAACCGCTGAGCCACTGCTCCAGCCCCATTAGCTTTAAAACTAAACATAATTATGCACAAACACAAGACAAAGGTTTTTAACTAGTAGCCAGTAGTCATTCCTTGTGTGCTCAGTGTTTTTACCTGGCTATTTCTTCCTATCCAGGAATCTGTGTCACCCAGCACTGTGGCTTAATCTCCCACCTGACTTGAAAGTATGATGGTATTATCCAAACAGAGGTTTTGTTTTGCTTTGATTTTGTACTGAGATTGAACTCAGGGGCGTTTACCACTGAGCTACAGTCTCAGCCCTTGTTTATTCATTTATTTATTTTTATTTGAAATTTTTTTTGGGGGAGACAGCATCTTGCTAAATTGTTGAGGCTGGTCTCAAACTTGGGATCCTCCTGTCTCAGCCTCCTGAGTCACTGGGATTACAGGCATGTACCATCATGCCCAGCCCCAAACTGAGGTTTCAAGGACTGAGCTACTAGTGCTAATAAATACTGAGACAGGAAAAGTTAGGCAGTCAGAGTAGTTGGAATGTTGGTCAAGGGAAAACTGGTTTTTCTCTTTCCTTTGCTATTCCCGATGCTAATAAGGGTCAGAGGAGATAAGCACAGATGCTGACACTCCCTGCTGCTGAGGAAGGAACCACATTCTTTCTACTGGCGCCTGAGGCATGAACCAAAGACTGGACCAGAACTGGTGCCTGTGTCCTAGGTACAGGAGCAGGGAAGCAGTGACCAGTTGAGAAGATGTCCTATAAAAGGGTAAACCTCACTGCCTCTTTAGCTCTGTCCCCTTCTCCCACTCTAGGGCAAGTCTGCTCTTTTCCCTATGCTTCACTTTCTGTAAAATAAAGTCTGCCTACTACGTTTGTGTTGGTGTCCCTCAGTTTCATTTTTCGACTCCGAGAGGACACGAACTCGACATCCACAAAACTAGCATCAACACTAAAACCTTTTAAACTAAACAAACTCGTAAATCCTAAAAAAACACGTACTGCAATAGTCAGCACCTAGAGTCCCCAACACAAAATATACAAAGCCTCCCACCACCAAAACCATTAAAAACTAAGGGTTCTCCCCAAGTATAGACTCTCTCCTCCTCTATACAATTCATCTTTATTTTCCCAGCTGTTAGCACAGAACAGATGACCAACAAATACCAATGAAATACACACTTACCTCAAATAGATGGCATTGAATGACAACCACCTCAAAAACAAACATACTGCAAATCCCTCATGTGATCAAGACACAAAAGCCTATAGTTAAAGGATACAAGAAGGATAAGAGAGAAAAGATCAGAGAGTAAGAATCTGTTGTTCATACCTGTAAGCAAAAAGTTCAAAGCTGCTGTATTCATAACAGCCTTAAACTGGAAATACCCGGAGGTCCACGGAGGACAGGTGATTGGTCCATCCAGGGGAACACTAAGGAGGCAACCACTGCCCTGAGCAACAGGGCACACAGACCCTGTACTGAGTGAAAGCCAGACACAAGGCATACTGATTCCCCAAAAGCAGAATCAATCTCCAGTGTCAAGGGCTATCTAGTGTGGAAGGCAGGCAGGGAGGGAAGGATTTCCCAAGGGAGAAAAGGGAGCCTCTGCAGTGACAGAAGCCTGCCATGTTTTGATTGTAACACTGAGGCCCCACTTGTATGCACAGCTATGGTTAAGTAAGTAAACTCTATTTCAACAAAGCTGATCGTAGAAGGGAAATTTGAAAACTTCTATAATTCCAACTACTTAAAAAATATCCCTCCTCAAATTCAGATTCCATAGATCTGCTTTGGGAACCCCATACTTTTTAATTTTCTCTTTTAATCAATTTTATTTATTTTTAATCTATTTTATATTGCTCCAACACTTAGTTGTGTACAGGTGCTGGGGATGGAGCTTGGGTCCTCGTGCATGCCAGGCAAGTGCTGTAACTGCTGAGCCTCAGCTCCAGCCTGGGGATGAACAACCTGGGCTGAAATAAAGCAATTTTCTCCACTTGCACAAACTTATCCAGATAGGTGGAGTGGGGTTGGGAAGGCAGCTTTGGGATGAGACCATCAAAACCTCAACCTGCTGGCTGAAACTTTGGTCTTTACCAAAACAAAACAAGAGCTTCCAGATTCACCAGGTTCAATGATAAAGCACATTTTAAAAGCCAAGTTGTGGTCCTGTGCTTAAATCCCATCGTTAGTGGATTAGTCAAACTGTGGCTGCTCCACTAAATTCTGTTAAACAATAAACATTTGACCTAAACACTTTTAATCAAAGTTTAAAAAAAAAAGATTATTAGAACAAATATCTTCAATTCATGAAGTAGCCTAATACACAGTCCTCCTTCAGGAGGCTTACAATGCTGCCGCTGATCCTAGCCATACTATTTCATTAAAGCTCTATGCAGCCATGAATGAAACTATAAGTAGTGGTAATTATTAGATCTTGTGGTGACAACTACACTTACAGGGAGTGCCTGAAAAAATTCAACTGTCCTACAGCCTTCTCCAAAACACTTCAAGAACTCTTGCTCTTATTTTTTACACTCAAGTCTGTATCCACTAGTGGATCATAAAATTAGCTTAGTGGATCTTGAACACAATTTTTTTTTTTAAGAGAGAGGGACAGTGAGAGAGACAGAGAAAGAGAGAAACAACTTTATCTAGTTTTTCACATGACCTTAGTTGCTCCAACACTTAGTTGTGTACGTGGTGCTGGGGTTTGAACCCGGGTCCTCGTGCTTGCCAGGCAAGCACTGAAACCACTGAGCCACCGCTCCAGCCCCAACACAATTTTTTAATACAATGAAATTCAGCAAAACAAAAAGCTTCAGAGCACATCTCACCCAACGCTATGGCCTGGCTATGGTTCAGTGTATCTCCCAAGGGTTCACAAGTTAGGAGCGTGTCCTCCATGTTAACAGATGGTAGGACTTTCAAGAGGTAGAGCCTGGTGGAAAGGCATCTGAGGACCCTCAGTTAATTCTTGCAAGATGATCAGTATAAAAGAGCAAGCCTATCTGGGGACCTATAATCCCAGCTACTCAGGAGGCTGTGGCAGGAGGATTCACATTCCAGGCCAGCCTCAGTAACTTTGTTAGCCAGACCTAGTCTCAAAATAAAACAGCCTGGGAACGCAGCTCAGTGGTACAGCACCCCTAGGTTCCATCTCTGGTATTGAGAAAAAAAAAAGTCTGAAAGCTCTGCAGTAACAAAAAGGAATATTCCCAGTGCCCAACTTAAACCATGGTTCTTTGCTGAGCTTAAAATCACACCCACAGAAATAATCTGCCAAAGTGAAAATGCAGCAAGACGACACCAATTACAAAATATCCTATCCCCTCTGTAATAGGGTCGTGCCTGCTCTGCCATGGAGACTTCCAAGTTTCTTTCTCTTCCTGAGCTCTCCTCCCTGGTCTCCTCCTTTTGGATCACCTCTTTTTAAACCCTCTGCTCCCCTTGTGGGGAGAATCACAGCCTCTGGGACAGGAGTCCCTTGTGTTTCTCCTTTGCTAACAAAGCAATAAACCTTCTTTTTCCTTTTATGCAAAATTGTCTACAAGATTGGACTGGCATCAAGCATGAGGGTCGAGCTTTCAATAAGACCTCCACTAATGACGAAGAGAGTACCTACCATAACCACAACATCAGAGTGGTCTGTGTTCATAAAATCAGTCACAAGAATCTACCAGAGCTCTATACCAAACACCCCAGTGCATGCCACTGAGAAGCCCTCCCTGCACCCCAGTGAGCGGTGTCAGCCTGCATTTGTGGACTTTCTCTTAAGAGGAAGAGAATTTTAAAAGAAGACAGATAAAACCTGGATATCTGAAGGGAATAGCACTCAAAAAAAGAATAAAACGGGGCTGAAGTGATGGCTCAGCAGTTACAGTGCTTGCCTGGCATGCGCAAGGACGCAGGTTCAAACCCCAGCACCACAAACACAGCGAAACGTTGGAGTAATGAAAGCCACATGAGAAACTAAATAAAACTGATTTCTCTCTTTCACTGTCCCTCGCTCTTAAAAAAAAAAAAAAAGAATAAAACGTATTAATCACCAACCATCCACAGAAGCCACTGAAAAGCTAATTTTATATAAGAATTTTAATTACAAGATAAAAACAAGTACATAGTGAACTATCACTGATGAGATACAAGCATGATTTCACTTATTCCTCATAAAAACTCTGGGTGAGGTCATTATCATTTCCATTCCACAGATGAACAACTGAGGCACAGAGTTCATTTACCCTTAAACAAAAGTCAAGGGCAGAAGTGGCAGGACAGGTAGAACTTTTTTTAACTTTAATTTTGGGGGACAAGGGGAGTTGAACCCAGGGGTGCTTAACCACCAAGCCACTTGCCTAACCTTTTTTTTTTTTTTTTTAAATAAAAGAGAGGGAAAGAGGAAGAGAATCAACTCCATTTATTCATCTGGTCCTTGTTTCTCCAGCATTCAGTTGTGCTGAGGTTCAAACCTAGGTTCTTGAGTACCTATGCCAGGTGGGCGCTCCAACCACTGAGCCACTGCTCCAGCCCATCTGCTTATTTTTGACACAGGGTCGCACTTAGTTGCTGAGGATGGCCTCAAACTTGCCGTCCTCCTGCCTCACCCTCCTGAGTTGCCAAGGTTACAGACGGGCACCACCACATCCGGGCACCACCACATCCGGTCAGGCAAGAATTCTTGAGAACACAAGCTAGGCTTGTGTTGCCTTCCAGGTTGTGAGGATGGGCAGTTGGAAAATGTCTGAAGGTCATTTAGGAGGAAGCCAAGGAAATCTCCATTAGAGTTTTTTCCTCTCCAGGTTTCCAAATGCCCTCTGGCATATGCTACCCTCACCTTCAGGTATGAAGGCAACCCTCGTGTCCAATGCAACTTCCAGGAGATGGCTTTGCCAAATGGCTCCACTCTCCCTTTCTAGCCCGCCTCTCCTCTGGAGAGCCTCAGGAGAACTATGGGTCACCTCCAGCTGAGCTTACACTCACCCCTGCTGGGAGAAGCATTTCAAGTAACTGTCCACTCTTCTGCCTCAAATCCAATATTTACCAGCTCTCTCTGAATCACCCTTGGGACCATACCATTCTACTCTGGCATGTTCTCATACTTCCCTTGGCCTTAAGTGCCGAAACCAAAGTTCCTTCTCTCACCTACAGAGACCTCGATCCACTTCCCCTTATTTCCTAAGTATTCATTACATCTGCTCTGCTAGGCTGGACTCTGATACATTTTCTTAGTATTACTTTTTCAGTGTCCTTTTTCTGCACACCCACCCTTGCTGCCCTCTTGGTGCCACTCACACCTCTGCTCCCTGCAGACCCTCCCCAGACAAGAAATTCGAGCTCTGGAATTTCTCCTGATGGATGTTGGCTGAACTGTGGACCTGCTAAACTTCAATGCAATTACCTGGGCTGGGTCACAGTAACTTCCCCAGTAACACCAAGCACACGGTGACTGAAATAGCAAGACTTTTCCCTGATCCTTTAAACATTTCATACCTGTATGTCACACTTTTTTTTTCCTGCAAAGGAACATGCTCCTCTTAAGAAATTCATTAAAAAAAAAAAAAAAAACCTACGGAATACAGAGACAGCAATCATTTAGAACTGTATGTCACAGATACAAATAGCTTTTCTCTGGTATTTGAACCTTTCTTTTTGGCAATACCAAGGACTGAACCCAGGGGTGCACTGAACTACATCCCCAGCCAGCCCTTTTTATTTTAAGACAGGGTCTGGCTAAGTTGCTGAGGCTGGCCTCGAACTTGAATCCTCCTGCCTCAGCATCTCAAGTAGCTGGAATTGTAGGCAAGCACCTGCATACCCAGCTAAATCTAGCATACTTATTATCCAAAACCTTAAAAAGGATTAAAAATATATGCAGTTACATATGAGTCCCCATCTCTCCTTGACATTGGTTTCATTTATATTCTTTTTTGCAGACAATAAGACAATGTAAAAATGATTGTCCGCATATGATCCCTGATGTGTTTCACACTTCACTCCCTCATTATTTACCATTTAGAACTTCTAATACAGGTTGCCTCTTAATAAAAAGTATCACAATATACTACACACACACATCCTTTTTGCTTATGTACCTCATTGTCATCAAACCCCTAAAATTCTATATAAAATAAAACATTAAAAAAAAAAAACCCATACATATCTTTGTCAGTCCCAAGACTGGGCTAAGAAAATAAAGCAAACAGGCACCTGAAAAACATGGAATCTGACATTTAATTGCTGCAGATAGGGATTTTATAGTCACTTTTATTGTTACTCCTTCTCACATAGTTAATGAAGAACGCTGCCTTCCTACATTTGTATAAACTTTAATATTCAGCTAGTAATATTTAAATAACGTCTGACACCACTGAGAAAGGCTTCGTAGATTTTCTGGTCACCCAGCTGGGGAAACTTGAAGCACAGGCTCCTCAGCCATCTACACTGTCACACGCACATAAACGCAAGCACAGGCAGAGAGACACGTAGAAAAATCACACACCTGGTCACAGATATGCACACACAGAAACAGACACACACACATGCAAGCACAGACATATTTAGAAAAAGAGACACAAATCAATCCTTGCAGCCTTAGAATTCAACCCCAAAGCAGAGCTTCTATGTCAAGAAACAGTCTTACCTTCCCAACGAAATCTCACACTTTCCAAAATAAATGTCCCTTAAACCAGCGCCCTACCCACCACGCCTGTGCACTGCTGTAACTCTGCGGTGATCATCCTGAGAGACGCTTTCAGGTGCTGAAGCAAATTTGGCTTTTATAACCCACACAGGCTGGCCCAAATTGTGTAACCACACCACCTCATTAGAAAAGCCATTTGTGTTACACAACAGCCACCGCCTGGTTATGAACGGTTACTGCAGGCCTCCTTATGGTCTCCACATCAATCTGCAGCAGGTTTTGACTTGGCAGTCTGGATATTCTATCGTAGAACCCCAGCAGCTCCTGGGATTACACTTCTCAAACCCGCACAAAGAAGGGAAATTAAAACCTATCTTTCCAAACCCTACTGCTCAGATGAACAAGTCCACCCACGCAGCTGCCAGCTCAGTGAAAAGGGGGATTAATTTTACTCCCTGGGAATGTTTCATCTTCCCAATTGGGCATCCAACAACTGTTTTCAAAGCTAAAAGAATTTCCATGATCTCAAGGTAAGATCCCTTCATCAGATGGTTGGCAAAGCCAAGAAATAAATGACTGCTGGAACCCAGGCCCACATGCCTTCTGATGTCTGCACAGATCCCACTGAACAGTGACAGCACCTATAAAGGCACCAAAGAGGCAGAGCCACCGAGTTAGTATGGGGAAGAAGCCACACCTGAAGCGAAACTAGCCTTACTAGTCCTGCCTCAGGCCAGGCCTGAGCAGGGGACACTTTCTGCCCTTTGGATGTACAAACTCATACCTTTAGCCCCCAATTCCACACTGAACTTCACACATCCGGACAGGGACCATGAGGCTCACATGATAGGCAGTCAGGAGGGGCATATACCAGCAGCAAGGCACATCTTGGAAGAGGAAGCCTCTGGGTCAAAAGCAGGAAAGGAACCAGGAGCTGGGCGTGGGGGTGCACGCTTGCAATCCCAGAGTCTTGGGAGGCTGAGGCTGGGTGATCACAAGATCAAAGCCAGCCTCAGCAATTCAGAGAGGCCCTAAGCACTTAGCGAGACCCTGTCTCAAAAGAGGGGTGGTGGCGCTGGGGATGTTGCTCAGGGGTTAAGTGCCCCTGGGTTCAATCTCTGGTACAAAATAATAATAGTACTACTAATAATAATAATAAGAGGAGGAGGAGGAGGAGGAACAACAACAACAACAACCAGGACAACTCCAGGAGAAAAGATCCAGAAGAGCTGCTCATTCGTGAGAATGTTCAGAAAGTGAGCACTGGAGAGAAGAGGAAGATGCCATGTGATGAGAGAGCTATGGTAGAAATGGGGAGAAAGCTGGAAGCCAGATGCTCCAGACAGGAGATTCACAAGCACCCAAAACACAGGTTCCCACGTGGCTGCCAACCCATTGGGCCCACTAGCCCAAGAAGCCAAGTTAGGACACTCCATTGTGACAACACCCCAGAGGGATGTACTGCAGAATCTAAGAGAAATTTAAAATGCGATGGAAAAAAGGAAGATACTATAAAATCTTTTTTAAAAGTTGCTATAAAAAAAAAATCAAGCTGTGCATATTGGTGCATATCTGTAATACCAGCTACTTGGGAGGCTGAGGGAGGAGGTTCACCAGTTCCACACCAGCCTAGGCGGCTTAGCAAGACCCAGTCCCAAAACAAAAAAAACAGCCAGCCACGGTGGTACACACTTATAAATTCAGTGACTCAGGAGGCTGAGACAGGACTGCTAGCGCGAGGCCAGCCTCAGCAATTTAGCAAGGCCCTAAGTAATTTAGCCAGACCCTATCTCAAAATTAAAAATATATAAAATCAGCTGGGAGGTAAAGTACCCTTGGTTCAATCCCCAGTACCAAAAAATAAAAATAAATAAAAGGAACAGAATCAGAGAATTCTATGAAGAAAATGAACTGAGACCATGAGGCAAGAAGCTGTGGTGGGGAAGAACTCAGAATTAACTGAGAAGAAATAAAGAGAAGTGAAACAGTAGAAAGCTGAAACAGAAACGAAGGACGAGCTTGAGAAACAGAAAGGAAGCAGTAGAGAGAGCAAACAGCTCGAGGAGAGAGCTGCGGAGTAAACCATGACGTGAATATTCTGCATTTCCTAACTGGACTAAAAAAGGAACAGAGAGGCCAGTCATGCTGCACTCGACCTCGCACGGGAGACCGACAGAGAAGGAGCGCGCTGCGGCTGCCTGGGGCTGCGCCAGCAAGGGAGCCACTACCAACGGATCCGGGTTTCCTTGTGGGATGGGGACAATGTTCTACCGTCAGACTGTGGTGATGGTGGCTGTGGAGCTGTGTGAATATACTGAATGAACTTTAAAATGGTGAATTATTATGCTGTGCGAAAAACATAACTCAATACATCTTCTAAAAGGGCTGAGGACTAGTTCAGTAGTAGACGGTTAGCCCAGCATGCATGAAGCCGAGGGTTCAATCCCCAGTATACATTAAACACACCACCCACACACACACACACACACACACACACACACACACACACACCACAGAGCAGGGCTGGGGAATTTAACTTGCTATCACAACGAAAGAAAAAAGAACAAATGGAATAGACTTAAAAATATAATATACAGGATACTGAATAGAAGCAGTTCTGATATTAAGAAAAATCTGAGTGTAGAGATTACAAGGGTACCCCAAGTTCATGTAAAATTATAAGAGGAAAAATCTATACCTGGACACATCCTGTTAACCACAAGGATGAAAAGGTTAGAGACAGCTAGGGAGGACAAAATTGGCTGCCCTGGAGCTGTACGTTGTGAAGCGGTGTTTTGGTCAGCAACGCACTGCATGTGCAGTGGTGGCTACCCCAGAGAGCACAGGTGTCCAGCCTTGTGCAAGCACACGCTGTGATGTTCACACGATGACGACATCTCGGAAAGTGACCCCTTCGCTAGGTAATGCGTGACTGCACTGGCACTGCATCAGGCCTCAGCCCCAGGGGTTTCCACGACAATCCAATATGGCCAGAAAACACTACCATTAACATGAACTGAAGAGAAAAAACTGAAGGTTTCCCCCCAAAGAAACACTCAAATAAGGTGCCCTTCATGTGTGATAGCCAAACAAGGCAGTTTTAGATATACACAAGGCTAAGAAACAAAAAAAAAATTTAAAAAGGAGAAAAGGCTGGAAGCTGTATTCCAACCTTACATGAGATAAAAGGCATAATCCACTAATGTATACAGAAGTTAATAACACATGCCAAAACCATCAAGACCAAGAAAAAGCTAAAAAGGCGTTTTGTAATAAACGTAGTTAACAAAACTAGGTGAATGTGCCAAATTACTCTAAAAATGTAGTTACATAACAACAGAATAGACCAAGCATGGTTACATTAATAAAAGCTAAAGACGGGGGTGTCATGGTTTAGATACGGTTGATCCCCAGAGGTTCATGTGCTGGACGTTTAGTCCCTAGTATGGCAGCGTTGAGGTCATACAATGCTAGAGGCCTACAAGAAGATAATTAGACCATGCACTGCCCCTGGAAGTAATTAATGTTGGTCGCACAAAATGAGTTCTGGAGAGAGCAGGTTATATTTAAAAAAAAAAAAAAAAGTCAGACCCGCTGGCCTATGCCTACAGACTGCAGACCCAGCTACTTTGGAGGCTGAGGTAGGATCACATGAATTCACAATTTCAACAGCAGCCTGGGCAACACAGCGAGACCCTACCCCCTGCCCCAAAAGACCAGGTGCTTGGCCCCTCTTGCCCAGAGCTAGTTCCCTTTCCACTTTTCTGTCATGTTGTGATGTAGCCTGTACACCCTTAACAGGACAATGAGACCAAGCTCTTGGACTTCCACGTGTGCTAAATAAGCCTCTTTCTTTACAAAATACCTGGAATCAGGTAGTTTGTCACAGTAATACAAATCAGACCAATATAGGGAGTAAGAAGAGGCTAAAACCCTTCTCCCAGACAGACAGAAATATTTTTTTAAAAAATCCCATGGGTCTTTAACTATGACAACTGCAAATGCAGAAATATGTATGTTTTCACTTGCAGGAAATCACCTTTTTTGGGGGAGGAAGGAGTACTATGCTGGAGATTGCACCCACAGCCTCATGCATACGAGGCAGGTATACTACCACTGAGCATTCCCAGCCCAAGGAAACCAGTAATAGAATTCTAAACAGAACACAAACGAAACCTATAAGCAAGTTAAATTCATTTAATTAAAAATACTCGGGATGGAGCAGTGGCTCAGCGGTTATGGCATTAGCCTGGAATGCACAAGGACACGGGTTCAAACAAAGTGTCGGAGCAACAAAAGTCACATGAAAAATAAATAAAATTGATTCTTTCTCTCTCATTGTCCCCCTCTCTTAAAAAAAAAAAAAAAACCTCTTAAATCTTGTCAGAAAATAAATGCGAATACACAAAGACAGAACTTCAATAGAGTAAAACAAAAATAAGCAACATCACTGCCGCCTTATTAGTGTTTAACTGCCAAACGCAGGCTGGGTTGCAGCTCAGCAGTAGAGCGTTCCTGCGGCTTGTGAAATGTCTTAGGTTCAATCCACAGCAATGCAAAGAAAAACAGTCAAACACCATGGGATTTGTGTCGGAAAGTGTTAAACGGGTAAGAAGGTCATTTTACACTGCTAAGGTATAAAATTCACAATTATGATGTCAATCTTTATGTTCTAAACATTCTTTCACTGAAATAAAGCTTATATAGAAGACACAGCAAAAACCTAACAAATGAATTTAGCCATTTCCAAGAATATGGGAAGACAGACAGCTGAACACAGGTTCCCTCTCCTTGTGTATCTTGCAGTATTGATTAGAGAATCTAACAGGACAATGACTAAAGCTAACCATGCATGGGATCGAACTTTGCACCCCACAGAAAGTAGTTTCATTTACAATGTTTAAGTGAGCATTTGTGAAAAATGCCACAAGGAAAATTTCAAATCCCATAATAAAGGTATACTAACATTTTCCACTGTCTGATTACACTATCAAAAATAGACTAAATACAATTATCAATATTCCAAGCCTGGTGTGACAGTGTACACCTGCTACAGTAAAAGGAGGTAAAAGCAAATGAGGCTGAGGTAGAAGAATCACAAGTTCAAAGCTAGCCTCAGCAACTTAGTAAGCCTCTGTCTCAAAACAAAAACTAAAAAGGGCTGGAGGTAAGGCTCAGCAGTTAAGCCCCTCTGGGTTCAATAGCTGGTACAAAAAAAAAAAAAAAAGAGAGAGAGAGACAAGAGGAAGAAAAACACTAGGACCAACAGAAACCAAAAAAAGGTATTTGATAAAACTTAACATCAATTTTTGAATAAAATGCTTAGCATAGAAGATGCAGGGGGGAAAAAGACCTCAAAAATATCTCCAGGTCATATCAAAAGCAATGAACAATTTGCCCTGAAAAACCCTCAGGGGTGCCTTTTAAAGCCAGAAATGGAAAGGATTCTGATGGTCCCTGTTAAAGAAGACTGCCCTGGAAGTTCTAACCAATAGAGTAAGAAAAAAAGATTCTGAAAGCTCAATTAATCAAAAAGGGAAGGCAAAAGGCAGTGGGTCTGTCTACCCAGAAAATGAGGGTGCTTTCGTTTGCTTGTCATGCTGGGAACTGAACCCATGGTCTCACAGGTTAGGCAAGCACTCTCCCACTGGGCTATATCCTCAGCCCCAGAAAATGAGGGGTTTTGTTGTTGTTGTTGTTGTTGTTGTTTTTAAGCAGTATTAGAATAAGATACTTCAGAAAGTTATACAATGAACATACCTAGGGATGCTTACCACTGAGCTTCATCTCCAGCCCTATTTTTTATTTCAAGATAGGGCCTTGCTAAATTGCTAAGTCTGGCCCCGAACTTTCAATCCTCCCTCAGCCTCTCAAGCTGCTGGAATTATAGGCATGCACCACTACACCTGGTTAGGTGTTTATTTTTGTGTTTATCTATATTTTCTAAATTCTAGTTACATCCCTCCCATTGTATGAGGAGGCAAAATGAGCAGCTCAATGCTTAGCATCCATGTATGCTAAATAAGTTCAAGACAGAAAAAAAATGTGTAACAAGTAAAAAGCCAAACTTGGAAAAAAGAATTTACTGTGCATTTGAAAATATCATCTAGTTTTATTAATGTAATCTCTGATTTGTTTCATATTTAAGAAAAAACTCTAAAATATGATTTAAAAACTTTCCCATATGATTATCAGCTTCTATCTGTCCAAATATTATATAGACACTTCACTGTCCGTATAATTGCAAAACTGAGTAAACCAAAAGATATTTAGGATTACAGCTGGACGAAAACTACTCTGATTCTGTAATCAACAAGTGGGAGAGTGGCTGCTATTGTATAAACACAGCAGAACAAGCAACAGTATTAACTAGCAGCACCCTCTAGGGTTATAATATTTAATTGGTACTTGGTAAAGGTAAATCATCAAATTAAATTTTTAAAGAAAATCCATTTTGAAAATTTTCATACAGCAAAGCAGAATTAAAATGCCTTTTCTTTTCATATCCAATTTATTTCTGATTATCTACTTTTGACGCATGTGGATACTTCATTTCATTAGCAGAGATGAGCCTTTCTCTCTCATTCAATAATTCAATAAAACTCTTGACTTTTTAAACAGAGAACACAACAATCAAATAAAGCAACATCACCCAGCTTCCCTTGTAGACAGGTGTGCCAGTTTTACCCAGTGGAACACAAGAAGAATAAGCATGCCCTCCCCTCCTCGTGTTTCCTCTTCCCACTGGTTGCAAGAACTTAAACCACATCAAATAATCAATACTCCAGAGATTAAGAAAAAAAGGGCCAGCTTACGTGAGAAAGAAGCCAAAACTACACTCAACATAAACACACACACACACAGAGAAAATAGAAAAAGAAATCCAATATTTAAAGAAAAAAGAGTTTACATTTAAGTATAATATGCACTTTTTTTTTAGAGAGAGAGGGAGAAGGAGAAAGAAGAACCAATTTTATTTAGTTTTTCATCTGTTTTTTTCTGCTTTGATACTTAGTTGTGCATGTGGTGCGGGGGTTCAAAGCTGGGTCCTCATGCACTCCAGGCAAGGGTAATACTGCTGAGCGACTGCGCCAGCCCTAATGTGCACATTCAAAAACAAATCTGACATTTAAAAAAAAAAGATGCCACGTAGAGAGAAAATCTGAAGAGAGCACTGGCAAGATAACATTATTTGGAGTAGCCCCAATTACCAAATTTTCAAAAGGAAACAGATCAGCACATATTCAAGTCTGGGGGTGGGAGGGTTGAAGTTATTTTCCTTCAGAGGGACCAAAGTTCATAATAAAGGGTAAGTGTCTGGACAAGATGAATAAATTCATTGTTCACCTTGGCTATCAGACGTATTAAACTGGCTTCTTTGGCAGACACTTAAAGGCTAGCCACTCATCCATAATCTCAAGGCATGACTTGGAATGTGTGCTGACAAGCACCCACCAGAATTCCGGCAATGAGGTAAAACCAAAGTTCACTCAACTTTGTCCATCTACCGTGAAGACTACCTCCTTCCCATCTGAGATTCACGTCAGCGTGTCCTGGCTAGCACCCCAAGAAGCCTCAAAGGTTAGTGAAGAAACAGCTCTGCACTAGGAGTCCAGAAGCTCTCTTTAGACCACGCATGGTGGCGTCATCGCAGCAAAGTCATTAACCAGTGAACCAAAAATGTCCCGCTCTGTAAAATAAGGGAATCGCCCTATATCTGTGGGTTTCTGTTTTCTTCTACTTCTGTTTTTAGTAATGGAAGATGCAACCTCAAATTAATCTTACTCAAAGCCTGGGGGTGGGAGGGAAATCACACAAGTAGGTGGATGGTATCATTAAAACGAAGACTTGCCACTCTTCACTGTGAAGTTTTAATACATATTTTCTGGAAATGAGATCAAAAAGAGTCCAGCTAGTATATCAAAGATTCAATAATTTAATTCTCAGCAAAACACATAGATGGTTTAAGAACAACTGCATATGATATTGTTACTTCATGCATTTATGATTGTATAACTCAATAAAAATTAAAAAATACATAGATCATATTTTATAAACTGAAAATATTATGCTATACTGTATCCCTTCTTTTTTTTTTTTTTTTAAGAGAGAAGGACAGTGAGAGAGAGAGACAGAGAGAATCCATTTTTATTGAGTTTTTCACATGGCTTTCGTTGCTCTGACACTTAGTTGTGTACATGGGTGCTGGAGTGTTGAACCTGTGATACTTGCGCATGCCAGGCAAGCACTGTAACCTCAGAGCCACCGCTGCAGCCCTGTATCCCTTCTTTATCATTATTTGGTTACCCGAATACAATGCTCTAGCTTTGAATTTAAAAAGAAAAAATCATTCTAGAGCAAAGAAAGCAAAAATCAATTACTTTAAAACATTTATAAATATAATCTGATTTTATTTTTTATTTATTGGTTGTTTGTACCAGGGATTGAATCCAGGGATGCTTAACCACTGAGCCACACCCCAGCCTCATTTTTTTTTTTTTTTTTTTTTAAGTTTTGAGACAGGGTCTCACTAAGTTGCTGAGGCTGGCTTTGAATTTGCAATCCTCCTGCCTCAGCCTCCCGAGCCACTGGGATTACAGATACGCGCCACCACACCAGCTAAAACTTCATTCCTTGAATCAAAGAAATTATATGACATTAAAAAAAAAAATGCTAACACAATACCAAGTACTGATGAGGACAAAGTAACAGGCTCTCATTCACTCCTGGTGCTTTTGTAAAATGGTACAATTACTTTGGAAAACCGGTCACTTCTTATCAAATTAAACATACATTTATCCTAAGGTTCAGCAATACTACTTCTGGGTGTCTACCTGGTGAAATGAAAACCTGTACATAAACGTTTATAGTGGCTTTATTTATAGTAGCCAGCGAACACCAGGAAACAACATTCACCTTCAGCTAGTGAACAGACAAACCGTGGCACATCCCTTAATTATTAAAAAGATACCTATATCATACCGATCAGATGAGGGCAGAATAAAAGTTTAATGATACCAAGAATTGGCAAGGCTGTGGACAAACAGGAACTCTTCCCGCTTGTTGCCAGGGAAGTAAACTGGTTCAGATGCCTGGGAGAATTTGGTAACTCGTAGTAGGCTGAAGAGGGGTGCACTATGCTCCAGCAAGGCCACATTTCAACACGCCCTGCCCTGGAGACGCCCCGCCAGGTGAGGTCAGTCACCACATTCATTACGCCACTGTTCTTAGCAGTTCAAACCAATACAGTAGCAGGAAAATCTGTAAGTGATGACGTATTTAAGCAGTGGAATAAAGTAGACATTTAGCTACTTGAGCCAGCATGGCTTGAAAACCATTACTCATACTCCAGAGTGATTAAGTAGGCTGCAAAACACACACCCATGAGGTCTTTTAGTTATGATTTTAATTGTGCGGTCAACACTGTACATTGGTTTATGGATGTTATCATAAAGAAAAACATGGACTGCAAAGTTACCTCTAAGAAGAAAAGAAAAGGAGGAGGTAAGATTAGCAAAGTTACCAAAGGGTACCTGAAATGCTTTATTTTCTTTAGAAAGAAAAAAAAACCTGAAGCAAAAATGACAATATGCTTAGATGTACTAGATTTGGGTATCTGGCAAGAGTGTTCATTCTTTCATTGTCTTTATATTTGTAATTTCACAATCAGAAACAAACACAAACTTCTAAAGGCCATCTCTATGATGGCACACGGTGGCAACATACCTGCAATCCCATACTCAGGAGGCTGAGGCAGGAGGATCCCAAATTCAAGGCCTATCTTGGCCACATAGGGAGACCTTGTCTCAAGAAAAAACTCTCTAGAAGGATCCACAAAAACCAATGAAGTAGTTGCCTCCAGAGAAAGGAACTGGCATCACATAGGAGGGAGACTTACTCTGTGTGTCTCACAACCTTCTGAATTTTACTCTATGTATATCCTTTATCTATTATTTTAATTACAAATAAAGTTAATGCGCTTTTTGCCTCTAATCCCACTTTCCCCAAAGGGGAAAACCCTTCTAAGAATTCCTACTTAAGGTAAGGGAATGCCACGAAAGACGAGATTCTAGCCCTGACTGTGCTGTGAAGAAGCCCTAGCATCTGCGGAGTGAGATTGAACCTCCCCTCTCTCAGGGTCATACCACTTCTAAAATCCCATCTTCCACGAAATCACAGGCATTTCCCCAAAATCCAGAGATCCGAAGTTCTCACTGTGCCACAGAGTAATAAGCAATTCTCATGTTACCTGGACAGGAAAACGTTCAGAATCTGTTACAACAGCTCCACACAGCCCCTCTGCACAGTTGCCTCATCCTCTGTGGAACAGAGTGGGTAGAGATGTACACAGATAGCCACCATCAGTCAACACGCCAGGAGGCAGGAGGGCAGGAAGTCAGGGGAGCACTTACCTGATGACTTCTTTTCTTAATGAACTAAGTAGTGGAGGTCATGGTTAAGACTAAGGAGGCTAAGGATGGGACTGGACAGAAAGTGGCTATGGAGGGAGGAAAAGGAGAAGTAGAATGATCTGACAAGAAAACAATGACAAAATTCAAGGTCCATTTGAGCCTAGAACTCATTACTAACAGAGAAAGTTATCCTGTTACCTGGCTTCTCTCCAGCAGAGTTCAACCACCACCAACAACAAAACAAAAAACCAGACTGAAACAATTAAACAGGATTGAATCACAGGAGCTTCACAGTCACAGGGGTAGCTCAGACTAAAGTATGACGCTGGTTAGATGACAGTCCCATGGCTACCCGCAGAGCTGATAGCTGCTAAAGGGGGCCAAGAGGCCAGAGAAGCCAAAACCCACCTAAGGGCATGAGGAACAGGACAGCTGGAAGAGAGGACTGAGAATACAAAGGACGGAAAGAGTGCAGACAGGAGACTAAACCTGAACTCTCTAAAGTGTCACTTGGGAGATGACAAGGGCCGGGAGAGCTGAAGGGGACCTCATGTGATGCTTTCTGCAAAAGACAAGGTGAAAGGACAGAGAGGTGTGGGAGGCCACATGAGCCTACAACTCAGAGAAGAGGCTAAAATACACAGTAGAAAGAGGCAAGCCAGGATCCAACATTCAAGGAGGATAAAATGTGGCCAGGAAGTGGGCAGATGACACCGAAAAGGAAAAGGAAGGGTTTTAAAGAGGACCGGTGCAGTCTTCAAAACTCACAAGTGTAGCTGAACTAAAGCTGGAGGACTTGGCCTACTGTTCTCTCCACCTGGTAATGCTGTGACCCCTGAAAATTCCTAGTCATACTTCAGATCAGTCTGTAACAAATCCTTTTCAGATCCTTCAAAATCCAGTCAGTCACTGTACCCTCTGCTGTTCCCTCAAAGCAATAACCACGACTCATCCACTATCCTTCCTGATCCAGATCCATGCTCTCCCTGAGTTCATGCAGTGAGGAACCCACATTTTTCTGAATCCATATGGTCCCTAAGTTGTGGTTAGCGAAAAAAAATAACACTTAATAAAGGGAATACCTAAATATGTGTCCAGCAAGTCACAGCCAGGAATCCAGGTTCAATGGCACACTGGCTTCAGGACACCGTAGCCACATAACCTCCAATAGTCTGCTAGGATCCAAGAGCGGCCACACTGCCGAGGCTCCTTTTTAAGTTTAATGGGATTCTCACTCTATTCCTGAATATGATGATGTGTGAGCTTTCTCATAAGAAAAATGTGAAAAATCATAAAAAGAACATAAAGTTAAACTTTACCACTTATAATTCACTTAACAAATCATAAAACTACCAAATTATTCTAAATGTCCCTTTAGCAGGGAAGCACATGGTATACTTACTAACGGGAGTAACAACAGGCAAAATGTTTCTTGGCGGTCATTTAACATCATCAATCAAAAGCTCTAAAAATACACATAGGTTTTGGCTCAATAGTTTCATTCTTAAAGGAATCTATCCTAATAAACTAATTAAAAGACTCAAATTTTTCACTATGAGATTATTTGCTAAAATACTGCTTGGAATAATCCAAAACTGGATGGGAAAACATTAATGCCTTAAAAAAAAAACACAAAAAACAAAACAAAAAAAAAAACACCAAACTTTTTTCCCCAATGCTGAGGATTGAGTCCAGGTCCTCACACATGCTAGATAAGTACTCTGCCACTGACTCACATCACCCGTTCCTGTATTCTCAAAACAGAATATCATGGGAATTAAAAAAATGTTCACTGACATGGCAATGTGTTGTTGAGTGCACTACTGAGTGGATGAGCCAAAGGCGGGTTATAAAACATACCTGGTGATCCTATTTTAAAGTGTGTACAAACACACACAGGAAAGGGAATCAGTCAGGCACAACGGCACACGCCCATATCCCAGCAACTCAGGAGGCAAAGATGGGAGGATGGCAAGTTTGAGGCTAGCCTTGGCAACTTAGCAAGACCCTAGAGATGTGGCTCAGTGATAAAGCTCCCTGGGTTCAATCCCCAGTTAAAAAAAAAAAAAAAAAAGGTGGGGGGGGGACATCAAACTGAATAGAAAGTGATTATCTCTACATGACAGGATTAAGTGATTTTTAAGTTCTTAAATATGCATGTATCACTTTCATACTTTAAATTATGAAAAATAACTAAAATTAGGAAAAAAGTATTGCCTAAGGACAACAATGAAACTCTAAACTTTAACTTGTCTAAAATTATAAGCTATGGAACATATCTATGATTCTTCAGTTTAAAAAAAATCTGCTAAATATATGTATTTTTTAAATTTTTTTATTTTAACATCTGGTTTTTGTTTTTCTTTCACTTAGTTACGTCTGTAGTGCTAGGGATTGAACCCAGGTCCTCACACATGCCAGGCAAGCACTTTAATTACTAAGCCACCTCTCCAGCCCCCAACAGATGTATATTAAAGTAGAATATGTTAAGAAAAAAATTATTGTTCAAGCCAGGGTGGAGTGGATTCAATTTACCTGTTAAATTGATTCAGAAGCATTTTCCAGGAAGCAGAAAATCTAAATTTGACAGAAAAAAAGTGAGGAAGGGGAAGCTGCAGAGGCATCCCTCAGCTATGAGCACACATTATTATGCAGTTCCTGAAACAGAAGTGGCCTCCGTTATGAAATAACCAAAAATCCCACAGCCTAGAACTTGAAAACATTACTCAGCCCTAGATTTCTTGGTGTAGATTAGCTACCATGATAAATTTTACCTGTTTGTTTACTTTATTTAATGTAGCTCCTAAAAAAAATTACTTGTGTGACTCCCACTATAACTGTGTAGGACAGTGCACTGGTCTCAAGAAAGTGGACAAGGAAATGAGAAAAGAAAACGCCATCTCAGAGCACACAACCATGGTCGCCAAGCTCATCCAGCATGCTGGGCATGTGGCAACCGACGCCCTGATTTCTCTCCCTCCTCACCCTCCACAGGTCTCCCTCCGTCCCCCACTTCACACACACACACGCACACGCATGCCACACTGGCACAGCCACATACCTTGGCCTAAGTACCAAAACAATCCTATAATTGATATCCTAGATGTTCTACAGAGTTAGCTATGCAGCCTGCAAGGAAGAGAGCAGCTGCCATAACCTCAATTTTCACACACACAGAGCTGGGAGAAGGAAGAAGGAACCAGATGTGAGAGGCTACAGGAGAAATCCATGTGCTAACAAGTATAAGCAGAAAGGTCAAAGGGCTGGACTCAAGGGCTCTTTGCTGGAAGCCCAGAACCAGCATAAAAAAACTAAATAAAACCATCCACAAGGTAAACACTACTCAAATCCAAAATGGCTTTTTAATTTCCAAATTGCAGGTTCCAGTTTTATATGGCAAATCTAAAATAAAATAATACCTTATTTAAAAAGGATTATCATTAGAAAGAACGGAACAGATTTATTGGTGACATTTTTCCATACCACATAAAAAGGCAGCAAATGACTGAGACAACTTATAAGCAGTTGGTCTTAAAACAAAACTAACTTGCTGATTTTAAAAAATATCCAATTAAAAAGGCCAGAGTTCTAATCTGCTTGGAATCTCTTTCATGGTAACCGTTACACAACCATTCCATCTTCTTTTCTTCCTTCTTATGTAAGCTCTCTAATCATCATCAATGTTTACATAGGTTTTTGAAACTGCCCAAATTCTTCAGTAAATATTTAATTCTCTTGTTGCTATGAATCAAATCATAAACAATACAACAGTTTTATATAACATGTTTAGTAATGAAAAAGTAAGACATTGACGTCAACAGCACACAAAGACCATAAACCAAAAACACCAAAATTGCCACTGAGGCCTCTAGGAAATCAGGCACATTAAAATGAGAATTTCTCCTCACTGCTCAAAGCTTTGATTGAGCTTACATCCAACTCTCTCTACGTGTGTGGTAGTTCCAGCAACTTCTAAAATGCACCTGGATGAGGCTCCTGGCACTGAATAGAACAGGTGTTCTCAGCTATAAAAGCCAGGCACCAAACTGACACCTGTATGTTCTTGGTGATAAAGATGAAAGGTCTTCTCTCTTCTTAGTTTAATAAGACATTTTAGCATTTGTACTGACAGCCTGAAAACAAATGGAATGAAACCAACCTTTCATCTATTTTCCTGAGTCAGAGGATGGTCTAAGTGCTGAGACTGATGTAGACCACGCTGGAAGCAATTTGCCCCCAACGGAACAGGCAGGAATGCTGAGTAAACAAAGAAGAAACACAGCAACTACGAGCTGCCAGAGAGAGCTTGAGGAACCCAACTTCAGGCTTGAAATCATCAACAATGGCTCTGGGAAGTGGGACCTGAGGCCAGCTTGCAAGATAGCCAGAGTCCTGTCAGGGAGGCCACCCTAGAGGTCCAGAGAGAGAGGCCGGCATATGACTCGTCTCCAAGCACAGAAAACACCAGCCTCGCCACAGCACACAGATGAAGAGGAAGCTAAAAAATTCCTCCACTTTGACACGAAGTCCTCACTTGTTTCTTTGAATCATTCCCTCGATAGAATGCAAAGTGATGCTCAAAGGTGCCTCAAAAGTCAGACTAATGCAGCACAGCTTAGGGAAACACGAGTTTTAGGGCAGGAGATGAGAGCAGACAGTTCACTGCAAGACTATCTAAAAATGGAAGATCAGGTGGTGCAGTGGCACATCCCAGGCACCCTGGTGAATCGTGAGGCTGAGAAAGGAGGACTTCAAATTCAAGGTCAGCTTCAGCCAACTTGGTGAGACCCTGCCTCAAAAGAAAAATGAAAAGGGCTGGGGGTATATCTCAGTGGTACAGTGCTTGCCTAGCAGACACAAGGTTCTGGGCTACACCTCTACTACTACACACAAAGAAGACGCTACTGTGTTAATCCAAGTATAGCTGTTACACTGTGTCTGTCCGGGACTGGTTCCAGGACACCCCTCTCCGTACTAAAATCCATGAATCTTCAAGTTCCTGTATAAATGGCATGGTATTTGCATATAACACACACACGTGGGCCCTGTGTATTTTAAATCATCTCTAGATATTTATCATACCTAACACAATGTAAATGTTATGAAAATACTTATTGAACTGCATTGTTTAGGAAATGCTAACAAGAAAAAAAAGGTCTGTACTTACTCAGTACAAATGCGGTAATTTGATCTGCTGTTGGTTAAATTCACAGATGCAGAACCCGTAGACACTGAGGCCCTATTATACTAAGGACCCTGGCAACTGGGACAATGAAAGTAACAAGAAAAGTAGATGAACAGAGGGAGTGATTTCAAAGAAGGTAAAGACCTGGTGTCAAAGATGACCTCTAAGAAAAAAGCAGGATGCCCCCTCCAAAAATAATTAAGGAAACAGGGTCGGGAGTGTAGCTCAGCGGTAGAGTACTTGCCTAGCATGCAGGAGGCCCTGGGTTCAATCCCCAGCACCAGGAAAACAAAGAAACAAAAAATTACTCTAGGACAGAAAGAAGTAAAGAAACGGGCATGATGAAGCAAATCATAAAAAGTGTGGACGTGCTACATCGGAGTGGGTAACGAGTAAATCTGACAAGTGCCCACCAAAGACTCAGATATTGTGAGAAAAGCTCTATGAAATAAGAGCAGAGAAAGAGATCTGTGAATAAATATGCAAGTGAGACCTGAAGCTCAAGAGTCTGAAACCATTCATTTTGCACATATACCACGTCTCCATCATCATTCATAAATGCTATAAAGAATATAACACATGCACCTATGACAGATGGCACAAGGAAAAAACTCAGGACATGAATGAAAAAAATGGAAACAATACACAGAAAAGTTCATAGTGGTAGGATCAAGAATATTTTTCCTAATTTTTGGACTATATCAGGTTTAGTTTTGTTTCTTTGTTTCCTTTTCTTTAATAGTACACATAGACTTCTTTTACTAGAAAGTAAAAATAAAACGCTTTAAAGGAAATGATCCACCCTACATTTTAATGAAAGCCTTTATAAATGCATACCTAAATAGTGAACTTCATTATATACAAAAGTAAATAAAAATAACCTTGACATAACATTTTGCACACTCTACTGAATAAATATAGTTTGGACAAGACAAAGTAGCAACAGAAGTGCCATTTTTTTACTTTTTCTGTAGGACAATTTGCCAGTATCTTAAAATTTTTAAATTATATGCACAAATCTCTCCAAGAAGAAGTAAGTTACTGCAGTACTGTTAATAACAGCACAAACAAACAAAGAAACCATCCACTGAGTTTCAGGATAAGGGTGAGGTAGAGGAAAGGGGAAGGAATGCTTCCTAGTAACACATACGTGCTCAGTCTCATTAATTAAATCGCAGATTGCCCAGAGGAGGGTGGAAAAACAGTTCTTAAATCCTTTTACCCCCAGGGTCCTCAAGTGTGACCCTGACCCAAAAGCTTTAGGCACTCAGCAAAGGCCTGCTGATGACAGGGAAAGACAAAAGCGTGCACAGAAAACGAAAATATTTACCTCCTACCTTGTTTAATATAAGCGACAAGACTGTGCCTGTTTATTTTCTAGTTTAATCTACTTACATGGAATTTGGCCTAAAGAAGTCCATTACCTTATCATTAACATTAACCCAACAATTCATTACTCCCAGGTTGGGCATTTAGACCATTCCTGACATGTACAAAGGGCAAGGTCAAGTACAAAAGGGTTCTAGCGATAAAGGGCTGTCAGCATAATTCTATCAGGAATCACAGAACTGGAGATTGTGTTACTCGGGGTACAGACCTGTCCATATGCTCTCCCTGTTACAAGTCGCTGAGCTACATTTCCTTGTGCTGCCGAGGTCCAAGCTCAAAGTCCCACGAGAAGTCCTGGTTGGTGGAGTCAAGTCCTAACTAGAGAAAAGTAAATGACAAATTAAAATCAAAAGTAATCATGAACCCAGCAGAAGACCTTTGCATGAATAGGGTCCGCATTCACTCAGCTGTGCCCAGACCTAGAACAAACTCTTATTTCACTCTTCTGTTTTACTTTTTTTGGTAGAAGGGATTAAACCCAGGGGCACATCTCAGCCCTTTTTATTTTTTTATTTTGAGACAGGGTCTATTAATGTGCTGAGGCTGGCCTCAAACTTGCAATCCTCCTGCCACTGCCTCCAGAGTCGCTGGGATGACAGGTAGGTCCACCACTTCAGGTTTGGAAATTCTCTTAATATTTGAAAAAAAAAATGCTGGGGGTGCTGGAGTGGTGGTTTAGAGGAAGAGCACTTGCCAGCATGGGTAAGAACCCTGGTTCAAATCCTAGCACCGCATACATAACCAAGTGTCGGAAAAACTAAAACCAGATGAAAAAATAAAACAAACGGATTCTTTCTTTTTCTCCCAACAGAGAAAGGGACAATGAAAGAGAGAGAGAATCAATTTCATTTAGTTTTCATGTGGCCTTCGTTGCTGTGACACTTGGTTGTATATACATGGTGCTGGGATTTGATCTGGCTTCCTAGCCCATGACAGGCAAGCCCCATAACCGCTTAACCACCACTCCAGCCCCAATTCTCTTACTTTAAAAAAAAAAATGCTGGTAATATAATTACCCAGATGAAGCCAGCCCTTCATTCATTTACATACATCCATATAAATACCAGAGGTCTCGCCAAGCTGCTTAAGCTGTGTCCTTGACTTGAGAACCCTCCCACCTCAGCCTACCCAGTCCCTGGGATTTCAGGCCTGTGCCACTGCACACAGCTATTGTGCACACTTATGGAACATCTCTGAGGCACCAGCTTTAATCCTAGGCTAGGTCATGAATTGCACTCTCAGTTCCTTAACAACCAACTCTCCATTTGAACAAAATATTTTAAAGAATGGTGTTTTAGATAAAAAAGCAATTTTGCACTTGGTTGAGCTTTTTTCACAGATAATTTCTTAACTTTATATTCTCTAACACAGGGTTTCGATTTTAAAAGAAAATGAAATTAAGACTTTTTCAGTTTTATATGCCAGGCATTGTGTTACATGTCACATGTGCATCATTTCATCTTCACAACCACCCCTGGGAGCTACCTGATCCACATTTTACAGTAAGAAACCCAAGGAGTGCAAGTCCTCCTGGGCGACTTCATGGGCTTAGAAGAGAAAGCAGAAAACTGCGCAGGGGTCAGAGCCCATCAGAAATATAATGGAGCCTCACCTTTAATTGCTGCTCTATATTACTTTAAATGTCACAGAAAAAATAAACTGAAGGTGCTATCTTTATGAGAAAAAACAGATTCATTAAAACATTGGGACAGTGCTTCTCAAAAAGCCGAGCACATTCTATTTCTGAAAATTGATTCTCAGTAGGTACACAGATGTTCCTTTTATTATTCGTTAAATGAACATGTTTTATACACTTTTGTACCTATGCATACATTTCTCAACAAAAACAACTCAGAGCCAGACTCAGTGGCTGCCTCAGGAATAGCCGGTGCTGCCCCAGCCGTGAGCACAGTCCTCCAAAAGAGAAAGAAAGATGCACAAAGCAACCAACAATTTAGCTAGATTCTCAGTGGAAAATAGCTGTGCTGGGATTTTCAACTCTTACCATTAGTTCTCAGGCAAGTTAGCATCAGATCCTGCAACCCAGAGGTAAATAAGCACCCAAAATGTCACCAGACTTATGATGCCAATCCAGCCTTCAGTGAGTCCAGAGTCAGCCAGGGTTTTCTCTTCCCCTAGAAACTAAGCTCTGGTTTTCCATTGACCACAAAAAACAGGGGGGAGGGCTTACTTCCAGTTAAATAAACTGCAATAATATATGCAGTTCTTTGAAATATCCAGGTTGCACAATATATATAGTATGATCCACAGTGAAGGATAATTATATTGAACATATTTGTATACATAGGTAAGGGCTGGCAAGAATACACATCATGCTGCCTTGAAGTGGGGGAGAGGAGTAGAAGAGATTGTTCCGCTTTCCTAATTTACTTTATACAATTCTGACAAGTTAGAATTACTTTCTGGTATGCATAAACTTGTTTTATAAATTCTTTAAATTTTTTTAAATTAAAAAAAATGTTTTGTAAGTTTCCATGAGGACAAAATTTCAAATTTTAAGCTGGGCATGTTGGCACACTCCTATAATCCCAGCAGTGTGGGAAGCTGAGGCAGGAGGATCATCACAAGTTCAAAGCCAGCCTCAGCATCTTAGTAAGACCCTACCTCCAAATAAAAAGTGAAAAAGGACTGGGGATGTGGCTCAGAGGTTCAGCACCACTGAGTTCAATCCCTGGAACAACAACAACAAAAGTCATATTAGCTGCAAATCACAGAAAAATTCTAAAAGATAGAAAAATACTTTCCAAAAATACTTTTTGACTCCTTAATAATATATTTTGGGAAAGTATTTTTCTATGCTTATTGATAAGATGAGTGGAAAGACTTGGCTTCCTATTCCACTGGATAAGTATCTGAGACCAAACCACAGAATTGGGTCAGAAGTTCTAAAACTGTTAAAATGCAAATGCGCTGGGCTGGAGCAGCGTGGCTCAGTAGTTACAGTGTTTGCCTGGCACATGCAAGGACATGGGTTGGAACCCCGGCACCACATACGCAACAAAGTGTCAGAGGAATGAAAGCCAAATGAAAAACTAAATAAAATTGATTCTCTCTCACTGTCCCTCTCTCTTTAGAAAAAAAAAAAAAGCAAATGCACTTTGGAAAAAGGAATCTTTGAGAAAGGAGGTAAGCAGGAAGAACCACTCTACTAACAAAAACAAGACTAGGTTATCAGTGAGCACCCTTGAACTTACGTCTGAGTACACACAGAATGCCCCTTCCCTTTGTAGGCTCCACCACGTGCTGGAAATATGAAAACTCAACCTTCACACACAAGGCCACAGCACTGAGATCAAAGCCCGGGCCCCCTGCAGCAGGCCAGAGGAACAACCTTGGCAGAACAAGGTCGACCACTTGACTTTCCCCATAAAAGCTATGCTAAACTCACAAACCACTTGCTCTGTTGCTTCTTAATTGGGGACTGTAAAAGTACTACTAAGTTAAGCATCTCCATTCCAAAAATCCAAAATCTGAAACTTTTGGGATGCAAATTTCATACCATGAAACTTTGTTTAATGCACAAAATTATTTTAAAGTAATTTCAGGGACTAGGGATGTTGCACAGTGGTACAGAGCTTGCCTAGCATGTACAAGGCCCTGGGTTCAATCCCCAGTACAGGAAAAAAGAAAAATTACTTTCAGACTATGTGTATACGGTGTATACAAAGCACAAATAAATTCTGTGTATAGGCTTGGGTCTCATCCCCAAGATATCTCATTATGTATATGCAAATATTCCAAAGATTAAAAAAATCAGAAACATTTTTGATCTCAAGCATTTAGAAGATGATCTTTTTTGTTGTTGTTGTTCTTAAGAGAAAGAGAAGAAAGGAGGAGAGTGAGACAGGGAAAGAGACAATCAATTTTATTTAGTTTTTCATCTGGTTTTCATTGCTTTCACACTTGGTTGTGTATGTGGTGCTGGGGTCCAAACCCGGGTCTTTAAGGCATGCCAGGCAAGAGAAATACCAGTGAGCCTCAGCCACAGCTCCAGCCCTGATAAGAGATAATCTATCCATGTATGCTGAGATTCCCTGACTTTGATTTCATACAGAAAATAAAGAAAAATCAACAAAAATTTGGGCAGGAAATAATAATGAATTGTCATCTTAGTCTTTTATCATATTATTTTTAAAATCTACCACTGACTCTCATCATCATTTCCTTAAAAAGGGATATAAAATATTTCAAAACCAGGAGATACAGAACCCCAGGGACCAGACTATCCACAGAGCAGCATCTCCAAGGTGCCAAATCATTGTTATCAATTCAATAAAGGCCAAAAGACCTGACCAAATACAAAACTTGTATTTAATGCAAATTAGAAATGCTCCCTGAATATGTCAAAGATACCTTCCGAAAAAGGGCAAACAACATACTACCCACTCCTCATGTTTTTATATTTAGTAGTTGTGGCTGTGGTTTAGGACTTAAAAAAAAAAAAACCACTGCCACGTGTGGTGGCACACACCTATAATCCCAGTGACTCTGGAGGCTGAAACCGGAGGATCACAAGTTCCAGACCAGCCTCGGTAACTTAGTGAGGCCCTCAGCAACTTAGTGAGAAACCCTGTCTCAAAATAAAGCTTGGGCTGTAGTTCAGTGGTAAAGCGCCCCTGAGTTAAATCTCCAGCACCAAAAACAAAACACAAGTGTGTGCTTGGAAATCATGATACAATGCGCAAATTCTTTAGGAAAACTACTTTTTGAAAACCTGAACAAGGCTGGGCTAGGTAGAGTTCTACAAGTGGTAAAAGCACTTGTCTAGCACACACAAAACCTGGATCTGATCCTCATCACCACAAAAGAAAAAACTTGGATAAGTAACAATAAGTAAAGACAAGCACAAAAGCAAAGAAACACCTCCAAAACTGACACAGGTTCAGGGGCCAGAGAGGGGGCTCAGCAGTTTCAGAGCTTGCCTTGCATGTGCAGGGATGCGGGTTCCTAACCCAGCACCACGTACAAAACGAAGTGTCTGAGCAACGAAGGCCAAGTAAAAACTAAGTGGAATTGATTCTCCCTCTCTCTCTGTCCCTCTCTCTTCAAAAAGAGAAGAAAAAAAAAAAGATGCAGGCTCAGACTAGTTCATGGGTGAGATATTTCCCAAGTTTCCAGGTAAAAACGGGAAATGGGAAAGCTCCCCAATTTTTTTGGAAAAACTGACAAAGCACAAGAGAAGACAACTGAGCTAACCTCACTGGCCATTCTTACTTTAAAATTTTTTTCAATTCAACAAGAATAACATCTGGTTCCAATCTTGATTCCTCTGATCCATGTGTCTACAGTTCTTCATTTATGAACCATTTGTTTTAGTAGGTATTGGAGCTTTGCTTTTTCATGTACAAGAGTTCCTAAAGTTAATCCTTTGTGGTGCTGCCATTTGAAATAAGGTCATTTTAAAAATATTTCTGAAGTCAAATGTGATCTCCTTCTGCAATTCCTCCTATCACTTCCGTGCTTAGAAAGCCATTCCCCATTAAAAAATCAGAGAAAGAGTCATCATCATTTGCAGCTCAATATTTTTATTTTCAAAAATAATTTTAAGGGGGGCTGGAGCGGTGGCTTGGCAGTTACAGTGCTTGCCCGGCATGCGCAAGTATGTGGGTTCAAACTCCAGCACCACGTACACAACTAAGTGTCAGAGCAACAAAAGCCACGCGCAAAACTAAATAAAAAAATTAATTCTCTCTACCCCCCCACTGTCCCTCTTAAAAAAAAAAATCATTTTAAGGGCTGGAGCAGTGGCTCAGTGGTTGGAGCACTTGCCAAACATGTGGGAGGACCTGGGTTCAAACCCCAGCACCATATACACAACTAAGTGTCAGAAAAACAAAACCCAGATGAAAACATAAATAAAATTGACACTCTCTCTTTAAAAAAAGAAAATCATTTTAAGCCAAGCACAGTTGCCTATGCCTGTAATGCCAGCAGCTGAGGAAGCCGAGGCAGGAAGACTGCAAGTTCAAAGGCAGCCTCAGCAACTTAGCAAGACCTGTCTCAAAGTAGAAAACAAAAAGGGCTGGGGATATAGCCCAGGAGTTAGGAGCCTCTGGGTTCAATCTCAAGTATCCCCCCCAAAAACTCATTTTAAAATGATTAACATCAGCCAGGCGTGAAGGCACATGCCTGTAACATCAGGGGCTTGGGAGGCTGCAGCAGGAGGATCACAAGTTCAAAGCCAGCCTCAGCAAATATATGAGGCCCTGAGTAACTTAACGAAACTCTGTCTCAAAATTAAAAAATAAAAAGGGCTTGGATGTGGCTCAGTGGTTAAACACCACTGGGTTTAAACCTCGGTGCAAAAAAAAAAGATTAATATCTATCCCTGTAAAAATTCACATCCAATAAAATCACTATTTTATAAAAATAACTAGATGACCATAACTGTATTCGCTGTAGTTGTGGAACAAGGAAGCATCCAATACTTAAGAACTCCCTAAATAAACTTTGACAGCAAGGTACCTCATGATAAAATACGGTGGCTCAGCAGTAGAGCGGTTGCCTAGTACACAAGAGGATCCGGATTCAAATCCCAGCACCACATACACAACTAGGTGTCAGAAAAACAAAGACCAGATGAAAAAATAAATAAAATTGATTCTTTCTCCCTCTCCCTTTTTGTTTTTTGTTTAAAAACAAAACAAAACACTATACAGTCTTTCGGTAGTAAGCCATCTGAGGACATGGGGAAACATTCAATCTGTTAACTAAGTGGGGAGGGGGAGCAGAACATTTCCATTCCTATAAAAACCACCCTTGGTCAGCAAGTCAGGCAGAGTATGACACCCAAGCACTGGCTGTGATTCCTCCAAGAGTGTCAGATTGCAGGTAATGTGCTCTCTCTTTATGCCGTTCTGTTTATGTTACTAATGAACACGCATTGTATTTGCGATTTTTTTTTAAAAATTCAAAATTCATAAATACATACATAAAATAAGTCACCTTTCCACTAAGATCACCTAGCTTCTCAGGCAGCCAGCTAATTCCTATCAATGCTGACAGATTTCCTGTTAAAATCACTACGTTTTGGGTTGGAGCAGTGGCTTAGGGGTTGTAATGCCTTCCTGGCATGTGTGAGGACCTGAGTTTGGACCCCATCTCTAAATATACAGTAAGTGTCGGAGAAAAAAACGCCAGATGAAAAAATAAAAAATTGATTCTTTCTTTAAAAAAAAAATCACTAAAAATAATTGTACCCAAAATTTACATTGTTAAGTATCTTTAAAAAAATTAATGTCTTCCTTTACCTATCATGTTTAATCCCATATTAAAAATGGGCAGGGGAGGGCTGGAGCAGTGGCTCAGCAGTTACGGAACTTGCCTAGTATGTGCTAGTACACGGGTTCGAACCCCAGAACCATGTACCGCAACGAAGGCCACATGAAAAGCTAAATAAAAATTGATTCTCTCCACCCCCATCCCTGTCTGTTAAAAAAAAAATGATGTATTTTAAAAACAATGGGCTGAGCAGAGTGGCGCACAAGACACTGTGACAGGAGAATTGCAAGTTCCAAGCCAGCCTCAGCAATTAAGCAAGGTCCTACACAACTCAGCAAGACCCTGTCTCAGAATAAAAAATAAGGACTGGGGATGTGGCTCCGTGGTAAGTGCCCCTGGGTTAAATCCCCTAGAACCAAAAAGAAAAAAAGGAAAAGGAATAATAAAATTTAAATTCCAGAAAAACAAGTGGAGGGGAGAGGAAAGAAAGTGGGGGCTTGGCTGATGTTAAGGATCTAAGAAGTTATACCCTAATTTATCTTCCTGGCAAAACGACAAAAGTAAAACACAGTCCAATGGCAATTCCCAGGGTTAATAAGTCCAGCTTTATAACAAACGGTTCTGCTTTTCCGTTAATCAACTGTGCCCCTGCCTATGAATAAGCACTTCAACTGTGCTACTAAGGATACTTTACATGAGCTAACCCCAAAACTTCCTAAAGCCTTTTCCAAAATGTCTTGGAGTGATCACAGTTAGGTAATAACCAGACTACAATGACTTGGGGTCAGAATTTTGAACTGAGACCTAAGAAGACCTGGAGATGGTTTTGCCTGAGTACTGGGCAGGCTGCTCCTCCCAGCTGTGCTCCTGCATCCAACCCAGCACTGTGCCAAAGGATAGTGCCAGCGCAGATGGGCAAAGGGTAAAGGAACACAAAGCTTAGAATCTGGCAGTCCCTCCCTCTCTGGGGAGCAGAGGGCACAGAGGGGAAGCCAACTCCCACCCAGTTGGAGGCAGCTTTAGAAACAGAACCCAAACCGATCTCATTTCTCATTAGAAACAGTCTGGAGGAAAATGCCACAGTGTGCACAGAGGGCGCTGAGCTCCGAGCCCTGTTGTGCCAGATGCCAGGCAAGCTGCAAACACTAATTTCCGTCCACAACCTGAAGGACTCAGAAAGACTAATGAGCCCTAAAGCCTAGTAAGGACAAGTGTTTGCAGAGACCTGGAATACAAAAGGAGGCTCATTTTTAATAAAAGCCTCACAAAGGATAATGTTTAAAAAAAAAGTCATTGAAGGCTGTTATCTAAGTCTGATGCAAAATTCTCAAATTTTACTTTGTAATTCTAAACTGGAACAAAACTAAGAAAATGGAGCAACAGAACTCTATCAATACGCCCTCCAAAAACAATTCTGTGTACCCCAAGGGACTAAACACTAAAAGTACCCAAACTGGAAAATCTGTGGCACCTGGCACCTCTTTCTTGCTGTTCAGAATAACCCAATCTCCACAACAACTCACTTAAAGTGAAACTTTTTAAGATTTATTGAGAGGATGATGCTGAAAAATCATCAACTTCATTAGCTTTTTCCCCCACCCCCTGCATTCAAATGTATTAGCTAGGTATTTTGAGCATGTTTTACTACACAACAAACTTGGCATCTAAAAAAATATGTCAAATAAAATCATGTTCTAAAGATTTTTATTCACTTTTAAGAAAAGTTCCTCTGGGGCTGGAGCAGTGGCTCAGCAGTTACGGCATTTGTCTGGCACAAAGACATGGGTTTGAGCCCCAGCACCACATACACAACAAAAGTGTTGAGCAACGAAAGCCACATGAAAAACTAAATAAAATTGATGCTCTGTTTCTCTCTCACTGTCCCTCTCTCTTAAAAAAAAAAAAAAGGAAAGAAAGAAAAAGAGAAAAGTTTCTCTGAAACATTTAGGATTTGAAAAATGAGACTTCTAATTTGAAAACTAACTCCAAGAAATGTGATCTACAAATACAATTTATTTCCCCAATGCATCATAAAGTAAAATTATAAGACAAAGTGTGAAAATTATAACATTTTTCAAAGTGCTGAATCCTTGATATAAAAGTAAGTATCATAAATCACAAGAGGGAAAAAAAGATAAAATGGAAGATTAGAAAAACTTATAAATGAATAAGCCAAACAAAATACAAAGAAATCATTAAAAAGTGTTCAAACTTGCTAGTTATCAAAGAAAAGCAAAATAAACATGGTGATTCTATTCTCTGCCCAAATGAGCAAAAAATGGGGGGGGGGTTAAACACAGTAGTAATTAGCAGTATATAAACCTGAATGGATGCAGGAGGTATCTCATATGTATGTTATATATATACTGAGGCCTTAAAGATGCAAATGATGCCACTTTCAAAAACCTAAAGAAATTATCAGAAAAGGACAAATAGACTTATATACAAGGCTGATCACCACTGCATTACATCCTTCACAGAAAAAAAAAAAAAAGGAAAAGGGCTCACAAGCTAAAGACCCAACGATAGGATCTATCCAGTAAACCAGGATGCATTCAGCACAAATGAGCTGTTAAAAATCATGCTTTAAAGAACTATTTAATTATTCAGTCATGTTCCTAAGACACACTGCTGAGTAAAAAGGGGCTTTTACAAAGCCCCTGTACGATCTCCATTTTCAAACAAATACAGATACACATCATATGCATGTGCATTTATATACATACAACTAAATTTTACCTTCAAACATAACCAGGAAAAAAATACTCAGTAAAATAAACAACTTTCCAAATAATACTTTCAGCGCAGTCCTAATATTCCTTAATACAGCCAAGACAGGAATGCCAGTCCCACTTTCAGGCATTTTTCTAATTTTAATTCTGACCAATAGCATTAAATATTTCAATATTAATTCTAAACAAACTGTCTCTGTGTTCTCTATATTAATTCCTAAAAATAGCTGTGGGTTTCCCGCAAATTTTTCTCAGTCCATTTCCGATTGCACAAAGGGCAAAGTACACAAAAATTCACTCTCCTGGGACTGTGTTCTATCTTTGTTCTCTACATAGACCAGGGATAATTCTCTACAACAAGGGGGAAGTCAATTGCAAAATCATTAAATTTCTTGGGGCAACGTCATCAGTGATCACATTAAGCTGAGATAGTGCACAAGCAGGCCTCTAGTAACATGCGTCAAAGATGTGAGGATCTATAATTAGAAAAGCGCATGCACATTTCCATCCCGACTTATGTTCAGTCAACTATGCAAAGCCTCTGAAAAGAGGTAAATATCTGGGCATAGCTCAGTGATGGAGCATTTGCTTAGCATGCACAAGGCCCTAGATTAGATTCCTAGCTCCACAAAAAATAAGTGGTAAATACCTGAGTTTTCATTGGTTTACTACAAGGGTTCTCAATCCTGGCTGTAGTCTGAAATCACCTAGATTTGTGAAAACTCCAAAGCTCAAGATGAACTCCTAATCAACTACACCCTACTCTCACAGATGACACCACAGTTTTTAAAAGTTCCCCAGATGAGCTGGGCACGCCTGCAATCCCAGCTACTTGGGAGGCTGAGGCAGGAGGATCACAAGAGGCCAGCCTGGGCAACTCAATAAGACCCTGCCTCAAAATGAAAAAGAGCTGGGGAAGTAATTCAGTGCTAGAGCACACCTGGATTCAATTCCTAGCACTGGAAAAAAAAAAAGAGTTCCCCAGATGATTCGAATCTATTATCAAAGTTGAAGACACTGATTTCAAGCATATTTTTCAAACACTAAATAATAAATGACCCACACGAATGAGAAACCAATTCAATGGGATGGGGCCAGCAATTACTCAATTTAAAAAAAAAACAACGAAATAGAATAGACTAGAAGAAAATATCAGAATGTATTGTTCCTAGTGCACATAAATATTGCCCCATGAAATTTTTCAGTTAAAATTATGGAATTCTTGGGGCTCAGAGTGTAGCTCAGTGGTAAAGTGCAAACCTAGCATGCATGAGGCCCTAGGTTCAATCCCTAGAACCTCAAATGGAAAAGAAAAAAAAAAACTACCTCTTGAAAAGAGTACCCAAACGGATCTACCAATTTGATGCAGTCACTACCAAAATCGCATCTGCTTTTTTTTGGGCAAAAATTGACAGAGTAACCCTGAAATTCATATAGAAATGCCCAGAACCCAGAAGAGTCGAAACAACTGTGAAAAAGAACAAAACTGAAAGACATACTTTTCCCAATTTCAGAACAATTACAAGAGCGAGAGCAGTGGCTCAGCGATTCTGGCGCTTGCACAGCATGTTCGAGAACGTGGGTTCAAAACCCAGCACTATGTACACAGGGAAGTGTGAGATCGACCAATGTCACGGAAAGACTAAATGAAATTGATTCTCTTCTTTCTCTCTCTCCCTCTCAAAATAAAAATAAAAAAAAGCTATGGCAATGAGGACACTGTGGTGACAGGGCACACACACTAGCATAAGGACAGAGCATCGATTAACAGAATGCGATTCAGAATCTAGAAATAAACCTCAACGTGATCCTCAACAAAGGGGCCAGGCAACTCATTAGGGGGAAGAATAGTCTTTTCAAAAATGTGGTTCCAAGACAACTATAAAAGAAAGTAAGAAAATGAAAGTGGACCCCTCTATTGCGCAACATAGTTATAAAAGTAACTCAAAATGGATCATGGAAGTTAAGTCTAAGGGTTAAAATCTATAAAACCCTCAGAAGAAAAGAAAGGGTAAATCTTTGACCTTAAATCAGGTGTGGCTTCTTTGAATATGATACCAAAGCATAGCAACAAATAATAGATAACGGGACTTAATTAAAAATTTAAAATTTTTGGCTTCAAAGGATACCAGCAAGAAAGTGAGACAACCCTAAGAAGGGCAGAAAATATTTGCAAATAGAGAGCACTAACTTAAAGCCTGGCATGGAGGCACACACCAGGAATCCCAGCAGCTTATGAGGCTGAGGCAGGGATTTCACAAGTTCAAGGCCAGTCTCAGCAACTTAGTGAGGCTCTACACAACCTAGGGAGACTCTATCTCAAAAACATAAAAAATAAATAAAAACGTTTGGTAAAGGACCCCTGAGAGTTCAATCCCCAGTATCCACAAAAAAAAAAAAAAAAAATCGGATTTAAGTTCTTAATTCTATTAAGAACCCTTACAACCCAACAACAAAAAGACAAACCTAGAGACTGGAGTGGTGGCTCAGCAGTTGGAGCACTTGCCTGACATGCACAAGGACCTGAGTTCAAATCCCAGCATCACATGCACAAGTAAGTCAGAGAAACAAAGGGCAGATGAAAAAACTAAAGCTGATTCTCTCTTTAAAAAAATAAGTAAGTAAATAAAAAGACAAACCCAACTTTAAAATATGCAAAGGATTTGAATAGACCTTTCTCCAAATACAGCATACAATTGGCCAACACGTACAGAAGAGGTGCTCAACCTCACTAGTTAGTAGGGAAATGCAAATCAAAACCACTGCACACCTGCTAGGATGGCTATAATCAAAAAGACAATAACAAGTGTTGTCAGGGAGGATACGGAGAATTGGAACGGTCAAGTATAGTTGATGCCCCCACTTTGGAAAACAGTTTGGCAGTTCCTCAAAATGTTTAACACAGAATTATCATATGGTTCAGTAATTCCACTTTTAGGCATTTTCTGAGACAATGAAAACATGACCATACCAAAAAAAATCTGTCTACAAATGTTCATAGCAGAGTTGTTTATGAGAGCCAAAATGTGAAAAAAAAAACCCAAATGTCCACCAACTGGTTAATTTATAAACAAAACGTGGCAGGGTGTTATTAGCAATCAAGAGGAAGTATTCACACATGCTACAATATAAGCATAAACCTTGAAAAGTGTACGCTAAGTGAAAAAGGGAATGGCAAAGGACCACACTCACATGTCCAGAGCAGACGTATAGATCCGGACTGATCAGAAGATGCAGGGAGCAGGGCACAGGGCAAGGGAAGTGACTGCTAATGGGACAGGGCTTTCTTTTGGGGGTGACAAAAATGCTCTAAAATTAGAAGTGATTACAAAACTCAAAGAATATGCTGAAAACGACTTACATGTATCTTTTAAAGTGGTGAATTTCACCTGGCGCAGTGGCGCACGACTGTAACCCCAACAACTCACTCAGGAGGCTGAGGCAGGAGGATCACAAGTTTGAAGCCAGACTCAGCAACTTAGCCAGGCCCTAAACAACTTCATGAGACCCTATCTCAAAATAAAAAGAGTTGGAGATGTAGTTCAGTGGCAAAGCATCCCTGAGTTCAAACCCCAGTACCAAAATTAAATAAAGAAGTGAATTTTATGGTACATGAATTACCCCAAGAGAGCTTTTAAGTGTTAATCTGAGTGTCAGGAGTGCTTCCTCCTTGCCTTTCCAACAGAATCTCATATGGTTCCTTATCCATAGGAGCCTATGACTCAAAATAACATTTCTAATGCAAAAGCTTTAATTCAGACAGAGCCGTGTATTTCAATCAATTATGGTGTCATAACCAAGCTATTGTTTGTTTTGAAGAGAGAGAGAGACAAAGAGAGAATCAATTATATTTAGTTTTTCATTTGGCTCTTGTTGCTCCAACACTTCATTGTGTATGTGGTACTGGGGTTTGAAATAGCATCCTCACCCATGCTAGGCAAGCGCCAACACCGCTGAGCCACTGCTCCAGCCCCCCTCCACCCACAAGTTATTTTTTTTCCGTGAAATAGGAACAAAAAACATCAGAATACACAGCATATAAGGTGATGTAATTGTTTTATGAAACTTTTGTATATACACATCATGATAAATAGATATATCAAAGAAAAGTGGGTCAATGAGAACAAAATTTGAAAAATATATTTTAGGAGTTGACAAATACCTCAAGAAATAAAACAGTGTGATCCAGGTGTTGTGGCACACACCTATAATCCCAGCAGCTCAGGAGGCTGAGGGAGGAGGATAAGTTCAAAGCCAGCCTCAGCAACTTAGCAAGACCCTGTCTCAAAATAAAAAGGGCTGAGGATGTGGCTCAGTGGTTAAGCGCCCTGGGTTCAATCCCCAGCACAAATAAATAAAATAAAATAAAACAATAAGTGTGAGATCTCAGAGTCAAACTGAAACAAAGTTAAAGGCACTTTGGTTCATCACCATAAGCAAGCACTGAACTAAACACCAGGAAAGTGGACTTGACTCTGTGTGCTTTGACAGGTCACCTGAGTAATAAAACAGGCTGGCTACCCACCCTGCCTCCCAGGCTTCTGCAAAGGGCTCAGTGAGGTAATTCCTGTTCCCACTAAATTCTTGGTCCCCACAGTGGTCTGCAAAAGACCCCGGAAGGTGCTCAGGAGGGAAGGGTGCAAACACACATCCTGCACCAGTCACTGGAGAACAGTGGGGGAAATGCAGGGCCCCAGGATGGACAGCTGGAAATACAGGGCAGGAACCCACATTGGGTGTCAGCAGGCTGAAAATGGGGAATCTGAAAAGCATGCACGTGAGTTGACCCAGGAGAGAAGGAAGAAAGAGCAACTGGCATTGCTAACACACTACATTTACCTTTCACATGGATGGAGGAAGAAAGGAGAAATAAGAAACCATAAAGCTTCTCTGAGAGAACATTTCCAAAGAATCTGATACAAAAGATGCAAGCAGCTGTATAATAGTATAGGCTAAAAAATACAAAGCCATTGGGATAAACATGAAGATATAGCTAGACTAATTCTTTCTGGTGAGAAACTTGAGCTTATTCTGAAATCAGCATGGAAACAAGACTATATGGAGAATTACCACAGCAACAGTGACAGGTTCTACCAAGGATTCCAGGGTCAATGTCAAGGTAATGGGCTTTGTTCAATTAAAAAACCACTATGTGTGGTATTGATAATGTAATTCAGTAAAACAGACACTGACAATAGGACAGTTCTTCAATATGATTAAAGATTATATATGATGTTGTTCCAATAAAAACAAGAACAATAAAAACGAGAATAATGGGTTGGGCATGCCAACATATGCCTGTAATCCCAGTGACTCAGGAGGCTAAGGCAGGAGGATCAAAAGTTCAAAACCAGGGCTGGAATGGTGGCTCAGTGGTTTCAGCGCTTGCCTGGCAAGCATGAGGACCCGGGTTCAAACCCCAGCACCACATACACAACTAAGGGTTGGAGCAACTAAGGCCATGTGAAAAACTAAATAAAGTTGTTTCTCTCTTTCTCTGTCTCTCTCACTGTCCCTCTTTCTTTTAAAAAAAAAAAAAAAAAAAAAAAGTTCAAAGCCAGCCTCAGCAACTTAGCCAGGCCCTGTCTCAAAATTAAAAAAGGCTGAAGATGTAGCACAGTGGTTAAGCACCCCGGGGTTCAATACCCAGTGGAAAAACAAAACAAAAAACAAAAAACAAACAAAAAAACCAACCCAAGAATAAGAAAGGACTGCCAGGCAATGCCACACGTCTGTAATTCCGACAGTTCAGGAGGTTAAGGCAGGAGGATCAGAAGTTCAAACCCAGCCTCAGTAATTTAGCAAAGCCCTGGGTAATGATCGAGAGCCTGTCTCAAAAAAATAAAAAGGGCTGGGGATGTTGCTCAGTGATTAGTGCTGCTTGGTTCAATCCCTGATAATTAGTAAGTAAGTAAGTAAATAAAGGGACTACTCTCACAGTTAAATCTGTTCTGCAAGTATTTTACAATGAATTAATAGAAAGAAATAGGAGGGAGAAACAACAACAAAATGACCACTTGCCACTACTGTGATGGTCTAAGAAACTCAAATCTACCAAAAATAATAACAGATTTGGTCAGGTAGTATAGCAGACACAGTGCTGTTTCATTTTCCTCCCAGGTATACAAAAAGACTTCATTACCCAGCCCCCATTTAAGATAGAGTGAAAATACTATTTCCAAGCCTGGCCCATAAAAACGTCTTATGTGCACAAAATTCCATGGTTAATTTAGAGGTCATATCGTCTTTTCTTCTTCTTTGCAGTGCTGGAGATGAAATCCAGGGCCTTGAGCACGCTAAGCACATCCACTGAGCTACACATCAGCCCAAGGCCACAATTTGAAGTCAGTTGTGTTATAAAATAAAGGGCAAGGATCCCTAAGTCACCACTTAGAGGAGAACCACATAGAAAAATGTAAGCACGAAATAAATTTTTATTTTGCTAGGCAAGATTTTGGCTAGTGTCAAGTACCCTGACTATCGCCAGCAGTCAGTTGTGAGAGACTTACCCTGTAGGCAGTACACTTGCTTTATACTGGCCCTGTACCTGTTAGGAAATGGGAGAGGATAATCTCATTCTAAATTTAAAAAAAAAAAACTTAAATTAAGGACAATAAACAAGTAATCTATAGACCATATTTTAGGAAAAGTCTAGAGAAACTGCCTTTGTTCTGTTCATGGACAAATCAATATTACGAACACAGGCCCTGGATTCAATCCCCAGCCTCATTCCCTGACGGACAGAAAGACAATTCTCTCCAAATTAGCACATACATTTAATGAAATTTCCCATTTAAAGTATTCTGAAATCCTATAAAAAATACTTAAGAAAAATTGAACATAAGCACTACCAGATATTAAAGCCTACTATAAGGTAATTAATATTAAAATAGTTAAGGCCATGGCAAAGAAACATTGAAGAAAAAAAAATTCCACAAGAGGACCACAGATTCAGCATATGATTAAAGAGTCATTTCAAGTTAATAAGGATAAATTAATGAATGGTGATGGGAAAAAATTGTCACACTCCAACACAAATATCAGATTAATTTTGGCCAAAAAATTTTTAAAAGTTAAGAGAAACAGGTGCCATGCAAACATCTATAATTCCAGCAGCTCAGGAAGCTGAGGCAGGAGGATTGCAAGTTCAAAGCCAGCCTCAGCAACTTAAGGAGGCCCGAAGCAATTGAGCAAGACTCTATCTCAAAACAAAACAAAAAAACCAAAAAACAATTTAATTAATTAATTTTTAAAAAAGGATTAATAGAAAATATGGCTGAGTATTGATAAAATCTTGGGGTAGAGAAGGCATGGGAAAGGAAAAGAAGATTGACAGAATTTAATTCAAAGCCTACCACAAATATGTACAACTTAGGCGCCTCCCCCCCAAAAATGCAAATCTTAATGGCATGTTTCTTAAGCAGGATAGAGGCAAAGATCAAGTATAACCTATCTAGTAGCACCAAATTTACTCAACGAACCAGGAGGGAAAAAAAAATGCCTCATTAAAACAGGTACTGATGTTTCCAGGATAGAATAGAAATTTGCATTAATTTTAGATAAAACAGAAGTCTTAAAAGAAGTGTCATGCTTGTTATATTTCCAAACATTTCCAAACATCACATATTCCCCCACACCATACATTTATAGCATATTTTGTGAAGCAATGTCTTGAAATATAAAGAGCTCTTGATAACAAAAAATGTATGGACTCAACAGAAAACTGTCAGCACCGATCACATCTATCTTACAGTGAGGCAGGGATCAGCAAATCTTTCCTCATAAAGGGCTAGACAGTATATATTTTAGGCTTGTAGGTTATATGGTCTCTTGAGGGAGCATGGCTGAGTTGCAGCAAAACCTTCAGAACAGGGAATGAGCATCTTTATCACCTGTTACAAATGCAAATTTTCGGGCCTCACCTCAAACTGACTGAATAAAAAATCTCAAGTATGAAATCTACCGTATTACAAAAGGAATTTAGTCACCCAGAAGCCAGGCAATTTGCTTTGGAGCCAGAAAAGGATTTAGCCAGGGCGACAGAGAAGACAATGAAATCGAACCAAGTTTGAAGCTGAAATCCTAGCTAAAGCAGAATGTATGAGAAACAGCATATTCTCCCTGAAGGTCAAGGACGCAGCTGTGCTTTCAAGTCTGAACCAGGGTGTAGAAGACTGTCCTCAAAACCATAAAATCAAGATCTCTCTGATGAAATGATGGCCCAACCAGTGGCGCAAGTGTGTAATCCCAGCAACTCGGGAAGCTAAGACAGGAGAATTCCAAGTTCAAGACCAATCTCAATAAGTTAGGCCCTAGAGACTTAGAGGAAAAAAAAAAAAAGAAAAAAGAAATGGGCTAGGGATGTAGATTAATAGTAAAGCACCCTTGGGCTCAATCCTTAGCACCAGAAAAAAAGAAAATACATAATCAAATTTAACTGAGTGAATGAAGATAGAGATATGTACATACTTACTTGAGCAAAGGGAAGCCAGTGTAAAAGAAAAATGTTGGATACTGAGGTTATGTATGGAGAGTTCATGAAAGATTCCTACAGGGACCGTTGGGGGAACTAATAAAAGGAGTCCAAGCTAGGGTACATTAAGTAAAACACTACATCCAGGATGAACCCCAAGCCAATAGGAAACAGAAGCAAGAGAAGGACCCAGCTCACCTATAGCCTCAGCCTCCTCTCAGTGCACCCTCCACTCTGCCCTGGAGTTTCCTAAAATGCCCATCTGGAGAAGTCACTTAAGTCCTTGAAACACATCCTGGAACACTGCAGCACAGCATGATGAAATTTTAACTTTGTTTGGCAATCAACCTGGGGTCAAATCCTGACTCTGCAGTTCAGAGCACTATGACCTTGAGCAAGGAGGTGACCTCCCTCCAAACCTCAGCATCCTCAGTTCTAAGATGGGAATAGTTAATACGTATCCCAGAGGGTTGCTGTAATTAAATGACCATTAGTGAACATAATAAGCAGGGCCCAGGCAGAGCACCCAACATCCAAACAACACTGGCTTCTCTGACCTCTTCTACAGCAGCAGGAAATCTAGAAACCCAGCACTTCAGACAAATCTGGGAACAGCACTCTCTCATCATTGAGGGCCACAGTTAAAGGGAAAAATTTAAGACCCAGGAGTTAACTTAGGGGTGTTACCCAGTTCAGTTTCCTTTGTGGATAAAGTGCCTGCTGTTTGCTAGGACTTGTAATAATGAACTCTAGCTAGTGCCCAGCACACAGCTGATACCTGAAGGCACCAGCATTACTTCATTGGCCCTATCACACCGACTCACGGTCTTCTCTTTCTAGAGAGCTCTCTATTGCTTAGAGGGGCTGCCACAGAAGTGCATCTTGTTAAACTGCACTAGTATTTAACTTAGGAGAAGGGGAGACTCCACTCTGTAAGGTTCACAAACGTGACAGAGACAGTCAGCTAGATGGATGACCTTCACCAGGTACTCAGTGAGACGCCCAAGGGCAACTGACGAAAGCCTGGCCATCAGCTGCTATGGGCAAAACCTGTGGAAAGAACCTGTGAGGGAAGGCTTCCCAGACCACAGACCAAAAAAAGTCACTCTCCTTCATGGGGTAAATTTCCCTGCAGGACCTTATAAGCCGTGTAGACCCAAGGCCAAAGGGAGAAAAGACAAAAGACAATGAAAAGTTCCCTAGAAGACCGACATTTCCAGTGAGGAGGAAACTCCAAAAACACGAGTTCACCATTTGGGTCTATCAGACTGGCACCACAACGTAACCGTCCCTGTACCTGCTCCTCGGGCATCTAAGTTAATGGCCACTGTCTGTCAAGGTGCTCAAAACAGGACCCTTCTCTCCCCTTGCTCCCCTTGCATGGTCCATCAGCAAATCTCCCTCAGCCCAAACCTCAGAATCCTACCACTTCTGTCTCCCTTCCCCACCAACCACCATGCTGATCTGACCCACGGCCCTCAGCCCTGCCCTACTTTTTGTCTCTTCTCACACACTTATGGCCAGAGTGTCCTTGTTGAAAGCTAAATCAGGACTGGGAGTATAGCCCAGTAGTACAGCACATGCTTAGAACTCACAAGGCCAACACAAAACATACACAAACACACACACACACAAACTAAATCAGTTCATATACCTCCCTTACTCAAAACTCTCCAATGGCTCCCACTCCTTTCAGAGTTTTGAATCTGCAGCCCTTATTACATGAACTTACATGATCTGACTTCAAAATCAAACCCTCTCCTCCTCCTGCCTCTGGGCCTCTGCATCTATTTCTTTCATTCAGAAGACTCTTCCCCCAGATAGCCATACACCTCACTTCCTTCACATCTTTAGTCAAAAATAAGCCCTCTGCTATGAACTGAGTTGTCTCCGTACCCAAAATTCATATGTTGAAGCCCTATTCCTCATAATGTGACTGTATTTGGACAAAGGACCTTTTAAGGGGTAAATAAGGTTAAATGAGGTCTTATAGGGGAGTTGGGTGGCTAATATAAGACTACTGATTTATTCTGTTGCAGTAGTAGGGACTGAACCCAGACCCTTACCCTTATACATGCTAGGCAAGTGCTACATCCCCATCCCCAATCTTTTTGTTTTGTTTTGTTTTGGAGACAGGGTATCACTAAGTTGTCCAGGCTGGGGCCTCCTACCTTAGCCTCCCCAGGAGCTGGGATTATGGGTGTATATCATTGAGCCTGGCTGAATTTGGTGGATTTATAAGAGGAAAGGAGAGAGATGGCACTAAGAAAAAGTCCATGTGAGATCTCAATGAGAAGGCTGCTGCCTACAAGCCAGGAAAAGAACCTTTACCAGAAACCAAAACCAAATGGACCAACACCTTGACCTTGGACATCCCTTGACCTTTGAAACTTCCAAAAATTTCAGCTCCTACCCCAATTCTTAATACCCCCAAGCCTGCCAGATTCTTCTATGAAGCATGAAGTCCTATGCCTGCTTCCCCACTGGAGTCTGAGTTCCATGTGCCCCAGCAATCTCCCCACAGCATCTGAACACCAAGAACACTACCTGCACAAAGCGGCCACTCAAACAACATATTAAATGTGTAGAAGGAAGGGGGAAGGGGCATACACCCATAGTCCCAGCTACTCAGAGGCTGAAGCCTGAGGACTGATGGAACCCAAGGCCAGCCGGGGGAAACAACAAAATCCTATCTCAAAAATAATATAAATGTATGAAAGGCACAGGCTGAAAGCAGACCTCAATGACAGGAGAGCCAACAACCTAGAACCTGTGACAAAATAACAGGCTAGAAATAGCAAAGGCAGGAAGAAAAGGAGAAGAGTGCCACAGGGCACACAAAGGGATCGTTTAAACCCTGAGGCAGTAACACACAGGTTAACCTGGAGCAGAAATGAAAGACTAAAAGAAAGCCCAGACACACTCACCCTCTGAGAGAACTACTGGAAGAACAGCAGGATGTGAAAATCAATTAATGAGGTTATCACGCTTTGAGAACCAACCCACTAGTATGTGGGAGTTTTATGGGCAAGACCTGGAAACAGGTCAGATGTTTAAATTTAAAAAGCCTAACACAACTAAATAAAAATGAGCTCTTTAAACGTCCATTTACAGGGCTGGAGCGGTGGCTCAGTGGTTACAGCGTTTGCCCAGCACACACAAGTACACGGGTTCAAACCCCAGCACCCACATACACAAAAGTGTCAGAGCAACGAAAGCCATGTGAAAAACTCAATAAAAATTGATTCTCCCTGTCTCTCTCTTTCTCTCTGTAAAAAAATAAACTTCCATTTACAGATACAAAGCACCAAATAATTGCAAAAATTATTACTGCTGACTTTTAATTTCCTTAACTAAAATGAGAAATTTCCTTAAGCTAACAATGGTACCATATATGGGTCCCCAGACAGAGCCCAGGTTTGTCTTTAGAGACGCTAAAAGGGATGGCAACAGCAGCTCAGAATTTCTAATAATCAACAAACTAGACCTTAGGCTCCTCGAGTACAAAAGACTGGGTTTTAATCAAGAATGATTTGTTCAACAGCCCCTTAGCACCAAATTACTGGGGGAAAGACAAGTGAATGGATGGATGAGTGGCAGGCTACAGGACACATAACTCACTTCCGCAATGCAAAGTGAATACACTTTGCCACACAAATAAGATAGGCAGTATGGCAAGGAATCTGGCAAAACCCTCCATAATATTTTAGCCAGGTACCTTCATAAGCATCTTTTAAACATCTCAACAGATGTTCATCTCAGTCTAATGTGTCATAGACAGAAAACTGCCACGCAACCATCTGGGGAAAAAAAAAAAAAAACTATCAGCCAGGTACAGTGGTGCACACCTGTACTCCCAGCTATTTGGGAGCCTGAGGCAGGAGGACTGGAAATATGAGGCCATCTTCAGCAACTCAGCAAGACCCTGTCTCAAAACAAAAAACAAAAAGAACTGGGGATGTAACTTAGTGACAGAGCACCCTGGGTTCAATCTCCAGTACCATGAAAAAAAAAATGCTATCAACATGAAAAGTTCCTGAAACACCTATTTTCTCATAAAAATCATTCCCCCTTTCAAGGGAGGAGGTAGACAGCGGACAAAGAAAAAATGCCCTGGTATTTAAAAAGAAAAAAAGAAGAAGCTGGTCACCATTTTGTCAAAGGAAGCAGACTAGAAAGCAGATAACCTTACATTCAGGATGTCAAATGGAACAGGTAGCCAAATAGGCACACCCGCAGCTTCTTTTAACTAGAAGGTGTGTCATTAGGGCTTACACTATGCACACCCACAGGTGCCCAAAAGCTATCAAATTCTGGATCAGTGAAGAGTGAACAGTAGATTTGCATTCATAAGTGACTCTGACAGGGCCAACCTTAACGCCAGTACATAATTCTGAATTTTTGAGCCAAAAAGGCCCTTTATAAATCTCACCAGGGTCAAAGACTTTCAGGGGTCTGGCAGGCAAAGTTACGGGCAAAAGTGAAAAGTCACTGTAGACAAGTGGAAACCCTGAGGCCAGAGACCAACAGCACTCAAATACAAAAGAATAAAAATAAAAAAGTTCCAGCCACACCGGAATCTAGCCTTTCGATTTAGAGAGTAGGAAACTGGCTGAGGGAGGTCACATGGCTAATTAATGACAGCTCAAACCAGACTGTCTGTCTCAAGACTCCGGTCCCATACCCTCGCACATCCCTGGCTTTCTCTGGGAACAGATGACCCAAACGTCAGCAGGGGCAGCATCTTCCCCCCTCCCATCTCCCAGCACTGCAAAAATAAAACCAACAGCTACTAAAATGCCCCAGCTCAGAATCCCTTACGGATAACTTTCTTCCACCTGCAGTTGCCCTCATTTACCCTTTGCCCCAATGATCGATAATTTCCCATCAGTCTTGTCCCGCTGCCTGCAGTAGGCCCAGTTCCTATCAGCTACCCATCCAATGTTACATATAGGGCAAAGCGAGGGAGAAGATTCTGCGCCGGTAAAGTAGTCACACTCGAAACGTCAATTTCCCTCTCGAGAAAGGTGGCAACAGGGGGGACCCGCGACCCCAGGGGGACAGGCCAAAACGGTCCTAAAGTCGGAGCAGCTGCTCCTAAAATTACTTGGTGCAGCCTTTGCAGGATGGAAGGACGCAAGAATGTAAAAGGCATCCCCCCACCGCTGCCACCCCTCTTAGTTGGCCCTGAATTCCGGGGGCGCGAGGATGCACGCGTGCACCACCTGGAGATGGACGAGCCAAGCGACCCCAGGACGCGCGGACGCAGCGCCCAGAGGCGGCGGAGGCGGCCAGAGGTCCCGAAGGGACCCCACTTGCCTCCCCGCAGCGCGGCCTGAGGGCCGGAGCGCGCGGTGGCTACCGCGGCAGGCAGGGGTGAGCGCCCCGGAGCCCTCGCCGGGCTCGGAGGGACGACACGGGCTGGCAGCCGCCGGGCATCACGGGCCACAGGGCCACGGTGGCTAGCGGACGTGGGGTCCCCGGAGACGGATGGTGTTGGGAGGTCGCAGGCCGCGCCGCGGGGCTGGTGACAGCGCGCGGTGGCTGTGCCAGGCCGGCCTCGTGGGCGCGGCGGGTAGCTCGCGGCCCGGCTCGCAGGTGCGACCCGCTGGCCGGGCGTGGGGCGCGACGGCCCGGCTCTCACCTGGCGGCAGCTCCCTGTGCTCCGGTCCTGCTACCGCGCCTCAGCGCCGCAGTGCCCGTCCGCCACTGCCGCCGCCTCCGGTCCCCGCGACAGCCGCCTGCAAAATGGCGCCGCGGAGGGGCGGGCCGGGGGCGGGGAGCCGCGGAGCCGCCCGCCCCCGCGCCGGCCGGGGACCCACCCCCTCCCCGCCCCCGACCCTCTCCATCCAGCCTGCCGGGAGGGAGGGGCTGCCCCTGGCACCCGGGAGCGCAGCCCCCAGCATCTCAGGCCTCATACCCGCCGCCCCCTTCCAGTTACCTTCATTCCCCTTTCCGGCGCTGAAAGCTCGCCCCTCTTCTCGTCACACCTGATCGTGGGGACCCACCTGGAATGCAGAGACTGCGCCCTCCAGATCCCCCCTTGTTAGTCTGCCGGACCCTGAGCCCTGCGGTTGCTGCAGGGTGATTAGCAGTTTGTGGTGCACTGGACTCAGAAGGGTTGGGTGTTTTAAAACAATTTTCACCGCGTCTCCAGGTAGACCGTCAGGTTTCTTAACGCATAGAAGAGGTTACATTATTATATTATATTACAATATGCAGACCCCGTAACCTAGACCAAGGCTGCTCTGGCTTGAATTCCCAGGGGATCGCCTTAGGAGTGACTTCTGATATAGCCGGCTTGCGGGTAAAACCCGGGATTTTGCATCTAAAGTGCCCCCAGGTAATGCCCACAGGATGGAAGCTTGGGCCACTCAGCGAAAAGGCCGAAGGTAACCCCGGCGCTCAGTCTTTAGCGCCCCGCAGCCTCGCTTGCGAGCTCCTTTAAGATGCGCTGGCTGGGCCCCACCCGCAGTGGTGCTGAGGCTGGAGGTCTGGAAAGACTCCAGAATTTGCATTTCCGACAAGTTCTGGGGGGCGCTTGATCCCCGCACTAGGGAGTGGCGGGGCGGGGGGGGGTGATATAGTAATTAGGGATTTCTTAATCCTTGCATTTTGTAACTACTTGTCATGGTTGATTTACTAAGCGAATGAAAATTCCCAAAGCTACTCTTGAGCGCCACAAAGAACTATGGATCATCCGCTGGCTGTAGTGGCCCACCGCGTGTAATCCTAAGAAAAAAAAATAACAACAATAAACTGTGGACCATATCTGACCTCACATAGCAAGAAGCAGATGTTTGTTTGTTTGTTTGTTTGTTTTTGTACTAGAGATTGAACTCAGGGGCGCTTAAACACTGAGCCACATCCCCAGCCCTTTTTATTTTTTGTTTTGAGACAAGGTTTCACTAAATTGCTTAGGGCCTTACTAAATTGTTGAGGCTGGCCTAGAACCTTCCAGTCTCCGGCCTCAGCCTTCCAAGCTGCGCGCCTTACAGGCACATATGACCACGCCCTGTAAGAAGCAGATTTTATCTCAGGAATTATCAGGGCGTTTTCTGCAGTTTTTGAGAGTTGGCATCACATATATCAGTGGGGGAGGGGCCAGGGTGTGTGTGTTAACCAGCAATGATGGAAATCTTATAAAATAGGGGTGAGCTGTGTGTTTGAGAATCCATGAAGTGTCATTCCATGTACTTCCCTAAAATTTTTGTGTTAAAAAAAAATAAGCATTGGCTTATATTTTGGCCAACTGCTTAATCCTCATGGAAGATGAAGAAAATAAAAACAAGAGTCTGTGACTAACAACCAGAGAAAAACTCAGTCACTGACTGGTCACCAGTGAGGTCATATCCCAGTCAATTTTTTTTTTTTTCAAACTGTGTGTTCTGCTCAGCAAAATGTGTGGAATCTTCTGAAACAGAAGGGGAGTTCCAAGATCAAGACCTCCTAAGGTTCTAAAATCTACTCCTTCTCCATTTTTTAATTTCATTATTTGTTACATCTTCGTTGTCTTTCTTTCCCTCCCTAGACATTGCCAATTTTTCTGTATCCAAAAAAAAATTTCCACTGTCCCAGTCTTCCCAGACTTCCTGCCTCTCCTCCTCACTGCACCCCCATCACTTTTCAATAGCTGTCACTCCCTGCTTTCTCAGAGGTTACCTGTGACGGTCAAATCACCAAATCCGTTTGCCTATTTAGAGCCCTTTCTTCTTAGAATTCTGTAACATTCCACTGACTTTTTTAGGGGGCTGGGGAGAGGTACCAGGGATTGAACCCAGGAGTGCTTAACCACTGAGCCACATCCCCAGCCTATTTATTTATTTATTTTGAGACAGGGTCTCACTAAGTTGCTAAGGGTGGCTTTGAACAAATGATCCTGCTGAGCTGTCTTAGGTTTTATAAATAATCTGGAGATTGTTTAAAGGAATTGAGAGGATATGAATGTTAACACACAAACACTACAGCATCATATATAAGGGCCTTGAGCATCCAGAGACACTGGTATCCTGGTGGGGAAGGGTATCCTGGAACTAACTCCCCACAGATACCAAGCTACAACTGTAAGTCATCTCCACTACTAGACTTATTATTCTCCTCCCACAAACTTGTTTTTTTATCAGGGTTCCCTCATGTGTCCACCAGAAACTTTGAAGTGGTCTTTGACTCCTTGCCCCAAGCCGGCACGTCCACTCTATTAACCTATTGTCAATTTGAGCAGAAGTGTTTCTGGAATTCTTAACCAGTGCAGGTTCATACCCTCACTCACTCTTCCCTTGGACTGTTGAAAAGAAAAGAAAAACTTCTCTCTGGCCTCTTGACTTCAAAAGTTATCTCCTAAAACCATCCCTGGTATCATCCCAAAACAGAACTGACCATCTCACACCCCTTCTGAGAATCCTTCAGCCATCCTCCCCACGGCCCCACACCACCACTGCCATTATAAAGAATCACTCAGCAGCCTGCATAGTGCACACACCTGTAATCCCAGCAGTTTGGGAGGCTGAGGCAGGAAGATCATGAGTTCAAAACCAGCCTCAGCAACTTATGAGGCCCTAAGCAACTTAGCAAGACCTTGTCTCAAAATAAAACATTAAAAGGGCTGGGGATGTGGTTCAGTGGTTAAGCACCATTCAGTTCAATCTCCAATACCAAAAAAAAAAAAAAAAAAGAGGAATAACCCAGCATAGCATTTAAGATGTTTAGCCCCCTAATCTCAAGCTTTTTTCTTCTTTTCTGCACAAAATACTACTTTTTACTGCTGGTGGACTGGAGTTGGTATCAGAGTGCACCCTTGATTTCAGCCTTTCCAGATTCTTTTTAGGACTGCTTGAGGTGGTACAGACAGAGTTTATTCAATGCTTGAATATGTAGGTGTTCAATGTCATTATTTTGATATAAATATTTTATCATCAAATCAAAAAATACATAAGCATTTTTCCATTAGCTTCTTTTTCCTTTTATTTTCCATTTGTTTTCCTTTCTGATTACGACTGATACAAACATGTTTTTCCTTCCCCCTTAATTCTGAAATCTGCAGAAGATATCAAGAACATTTTGTGACCTGATTAATTTGATTGACATTTTCATCATATCCAGGCTGTGTTATTTTTGAGAAGTAATTGCAGCTTCAGGCTATCCCATCTTCATACAGTACTTTTGCTCTTCAATATTATTTCCAACGTCTCACTGGAGTCTAGACCAGGGACAAACATTTTTTTGGAAAGGGACAGATTGTAAATGCTTTCAGTTTTGTGAGACATGGGGGTAAAATCAATGATATTATATGAATACCTATATAGTGAGAGAAAATAAATTTCCACAGATTTTTATTGGTAAAATTCAAAATATAATAAAAATAACTGAGTATAGTATTTTTATTGGGGGGGTTAAGCAGGTGGTCAGTGCTGAAGATAGGACCCAAGACCTTGCACGTGTTGGACAAGTGCCCTACCCCTGAGCTACAAGAGTATAGTATTTTTATAATAAAATTTTGCCAAATTTGGGACTTGAGGTTAGTGTTTCCTGTGGTCAAAATGATCAGACATTCATCTTTAAAAACCAATACTAGCTGGTACAAAACAGGTAGTTGGGCCTTAGTTTGCTTACCCCTGACTTGGATCCTAAGTTCCCTCACTTAAGTTGACTCTTCAGGATAAGACAAGACAGGTATAAATTTTAGTTTTTAAGAGATCTGATTGAATGATGGGAGAAAGCAAAAGGAGAGTTTCTCAAGGTCGCTTCACGTAGTTCTGAGAAAGTACCTGAGGCCAAGGGCCAGAGCTCCATCAGCAGGACTCACACTTTCCATATCAGTGTCCTGCTGAGACATGCCAAGCCTGGGTCAGCAGGGGGGTGGCCAAGACTTGTCTGAAATGACTTTTCACCTTTCCACATGTTCAGTGATATTCATTACAGCATCGCATCAAATACAAACAAAAAAAACTGAAAGTGTCCTAAATGTCCATCAACTGGGGACTAGCAGAATGAACCATGAGGGAAGCTTTGCGTGGAATCACACAGCCCTCCCCCCATCCTTGCTTGCTTTTCTTTTCAAATTAACATATAATTCACATACCACAATATTCACCACTTTAAAGTGTAGTTTAGTGGTTTTCAGTAAATTCACAAAGTGGTACAACCATTTCCACTATCTAATTTCAGAACATTTTTGTTACTCCTCAGAAAAACTTCAAACATAATTGTAGTCATTTCTCAGTTCCCCTCTTCCTTAGCCCTAGAAACTATTAATCTATACTCTCTTTCTTTTGATTTCCCTATTCTGGACATTTAGAAATAATGGAATCATACATGTGGCCTTTGTGACTGGCTTTTTCATTCAGCATGTTTTTGAGATTCATCGACAGTGTAGCATGTATCACTATTTCATTCATTTTTGTATTTTATATTGTGTAAAAGTACACAATATAAAATACAAAATGACCTCCTCAAATATAATCATTGGCATTAACTGCATTCACATTGTTGTGATGTGGGTGGTAAAGCACCCCTGGGTTCAATCCCCAGTACCAGACAAATGAACACACACTTAACTCACCACATCAGTTCTGGGAATCTATCTGGCACAAAAACATACTGGTGGGCACAGGATTTATGCACAAGGGTAGTCAAAGAACATATTTGCTGCCACTTCAGTCTCTCTCCCCAGCACCTGCCACCTCATTCAGCAGCACCTGCAGACCTGAAGCTTGACCAGGATTAGCCATACAGAGCTGCACCAAGACACAAGTGGCATGACATGGGCTTCCCACTTGGACACTCCTCAGCCCTTCAGTCGTCCTTCGTAAGTGACTTCATCTACCTGAAAATAACCTCAAATTCCCTACCTAACCAATTTCCTCTATACCTGACAAATCTCCTTGCTTCCTGCTTCCAACTGAGCAGTCAGCAGAGGAGCGTTCCCTCACCCGCCATCCACCCGCCATCCACCCTTACCCACAGCCCTGCTTTCACTTGCAGGATCCCTTTTTCTAGCTTTGCAGACCTTCTGAGACCTCCCTCCTCTGAGTCTTCTCTGCATCTCAGTGCTGACCCTCCCTTTCTAAAACCTGCTCCCTCCCTCCACCTGGCACCTCTCCCCTCTCAGCACAGTTTCCATCTTTCTCTTTCTTTCTTTCTTTCTTTCTTTCTTTCTTTCTTTCTTTCTTTTCTTTTCTTTTCTTTTCCTTTCTTTTTTTGGTACTGGGGATTGAGCCCAGGGGGTGTTTACCACTGAGTCATATCCCCAACTCTGTCTATTACTTTGAGACAGGGATTTACTTAGATGCTTAGGGCCTTGCTGAGTGGCTGAGGCTGACTTTGAACTTGCAATCCTCCTGCCTCAGCCTCTCATGCTGCTGGGATTACAGGCATGTGTCAGCAGGCCTGGCTTCAACTCAGTTTCTTGAAAGAACTACTTTCCATCCCTGTTTCTTCATCCACACTTCCTTCCTCTCTTTACCCACTGGCAATCTGGCTTCTGTCCTTGTACTCATCCGAAACTTTCCAGGTCAGTTGCCATCCCTTCAAATTACGCAATCCTGGGGATCTTTTCAGTATGCATCTTACTGGAACTTTCTGGAGGCAGTTGGCACAACTGGTGCCACCTCGCCTCAGGAAAATCTCTTCTCCTTTGGCTTTGCAGCTGCCTTTCCTGCTGGTTCTCCAGCTTCTCTACCAACTTTTCTTCTGCCTTCTCGGACTCTTTTTGCTGACTCCTTCAAACATTGGTGTCCAGTGGAAAGGGGGTGTATGGTTGTGTCCATTTCTGGTTTTTTCCTCAGAAACCCTCAAACACAATTTCTACTGCCTGGATCATTTTACTTACTCCTCTAGATCATTCTTGCTTGTTAATTCTTACCTTGGCCTCTCTGGAAACCTTCCAAGGCCCTAGATTGGTGGTATAAGTGAACTTCCTACAAACAGAATGAAATTACAGCTGGGTGTGGTGGTGCACACCTATAATCCCAGCAACTCAGGAGGATGAGGCAGGAGGATCACAAGTTGAGGATCACAGCTGAGGCCCTGAGAAGCTTAGTGAGACCATGTCTCAAAATTTAAAAAAAAAAAAGAAAAGAAAAGGGAACTGAGGATGTGGCTCAGTGACAAAGCCCCTGGGTTTGATCCTGGCACCAAAATATATATATATATGAAATTATATTGGAACAAATTTGATTCCCACTCTAATCGTAAGTCCTCCAGGGTAGAGGCTTTGATTTATGTGACTTTGTAGGCCAGCTCTTCACATAGAACCTACCAAATAGTAAGGACTTAGTAAATGGCCATTGACTTCGGGTGTTGACCTGAATTAACAGGAGTTGGCCACTGGTGGAAGGTGAGATATCAAGGGACAGAAAGACCCAGGATTAACCCCCAGGTTCCTAGACAATTGGAAACTGAATTAGAGTTCTCCAGAGAAATAGAACCAACATGATATTTATAAACATATAGATACTTAAGAAAGAATTTTTTAATGGGTATTAGCTCACGCAGTTATGACTCCAAGAGGTCCCACAGAATGTCGTCTACAAGCTGGAGAACCAGGAAAGCTGGTGGTAATTCAGTCTGAGTCTTAAAGGCCTGAGAACCTGGAGCTCAGATGTCCAAGGGCAGAAGATAGATGTTCCAGCTGCCTTTCCTCTGCCTTTTTGTGCTCTTCAGGCCCTCAATGGATTGGATGAAGACTGCCCCCTTTGGGAGGACAAATTTTTTTTTCACTCTATCAACAGAGTTAAACACTAATCTCTTTGGCAAACACCTTCACACATACCCAGAAATAATGTTTTACCAACTATAGGGGCATCTCGTAGCCCAGTCAAATTGACACCTAAAATTAGCCATCACAGAAGTTAAGAGGGAAACAGGTTAGAGGCAGCACATGCAATGCCTGGGCTCTATTCAATACAGGACTCATTTGAACTTAAGACCTCATTGACACACTCAGTCTTTGGGGTGGAGGATGAAAAAAGAAGAAAAATCTATGGGTGAAGCAGAAAAGAGGCAAAACTGTTGGAATTTAGGATGCTGTCACCCTATGGAAGGTCAATGTCTAAGCAGGGTCACAGTGGTCTTCCGAGGAGCTGGTCATGTTCTATGTCTTGGCCAGCTGGGCACTAGAATCACAAGTATGCATACTTGATGAGATTTCATTAAGCTGCATACATACATCCATTTTTCTGTAAACACACCCCAAAAAATTTTTAATAAAGTAAATGCAAAAACTAGACTTAGAAAAAAATTCCAGATTTACATTTATTGAGTGTTTGCTATTTTAAATACCATGATCCATCTCTAGGGTAGGCCCTGAGGCAGAACATAGGCCCAGGAAGGTGAACTGGTCCACGATATTGTCTCCAGGAACCTGTTCTTTACGAAGTAAGGATGTATATGCAGGGTATGAAGATTTATTTTCAATTAACTAATTAATTTACAGTTCTAAGGATTGAACCCAGGGCCTCATGCATGTATGCTACCACTGAACTGCCTCCACAGCCCAAGAGTTTAATTTAAAAAAAAGAGAGAGAGAGAGAGAGAGGGACAGTGAAAGAGAGAGAGAGGATCAATTTTTCTATTTAGTTTTTCAGGTGGCTTTCGTTGCTCAGACACTCAGTTGTGTACATGGTGCTGGGGTTTGAACTCACATACACGCACATGCCAGGCAAGTGCTGTAACTGCTGAGCCACCGCTCCAGCCCCTAAGAGTTTAATTTTTAACATCCTTTGGTCCTAGAATAAATAGGCCATCCAATACATGCAAGCTGGGAGAGAAAAGGCACAGAATCCCTGTTCCATCTCTGCCTTTCTAGGTGACTTTGGGGAAATCATGTAACCAAACAACACCATAGTTTTCTTAATATACAGACAGGTGATAATTCTATCTGACCATCTACAGCTTAGATTAGTGTGAGGATTAAATAAGATAATAGGTGTGAATGTATTTTCTGCAAATGTTTTTATAATCCTTGACAAAGATTTTAGTTTAAGAAGCTTAATCTGCTGATAAGGTCAATAATTATATAAGGTCACTTGGAATTCAGGTCGTTTGTGCATTGTTGGCTACAACACTCATCATCTGATGTAAGTTGGTGCAGCCACCCTTCATTGGTCACATGCTCCCTGGCAGGCATTGCACGATTAACCTTATTGACACAATAATGGATAAAAAAAAACTCACCTAACCTGCCCCTAGAGAGCCTGCATGCTGGTAAGTATGGGAAAACAGAGGCAAAACTCATCATATATCTGGTGTTTTGTTGGGCTTCTAGTACTGACTGGGCTTGTGTTCTAGGACATGAGATAGCAATCAAGAAATAAACAAATAAAATGATTGTATTAGTGGTAAGTGCTAAACAGGAAAAATAAGTGGAACAGAATGTGATCAATGTATGGGGATCACTTTCAAGAAGGGGGTAAAGAAGGATGAAGGAAGGGACATTGTTGCTGATACTCAAAGGTGCAGGTTGTTGAATGTATGAATATGTAATGAATCCTATCAACATGTACAACTACAATGTACCAATAAAAGATGATGAGAAGAAAACAGAAAAAAACAAAAAACGAGTGGGTTGTGTAAAGAACTAGAAAAGTCTATTACAGAGAAAGGAATTAAAAAGTGCAAAGGTCCAGAGGCAGGAAAGGACATGTTATGTTTGAAGAATCAAAAAGCAGCTGGGGACAGGGGTTAGAGCACTGGCTCAGCCTTTAAAGCGCTTGCCCGGCATGTGTGAGGACATGGGTTCAAACCCCAGCACCACGTACACCACGAAGTGTCAGAGCAACAAAAGTCACATGAAAACTAAAATAAAATTGATTCTCTCTCTCTCAATGTCCTTTTCTCTCTTAAAAAAAAACAAAAACAAAAACAAAAAAGAGCAGTTGGGGCTGCCGGGGCTTAGCGGTAAGAGCACTTGCCTGGCATGCACGCAGACGCAGGTTCAAACCCCAGCACCACACATACAACTAAGTGTCAGAAAACAAAACAAAACAAAATAAAAAGATAGGAAAATAAATAAAATTGATTCTTTCTCTCTCTTTCTCTCTCTCTCTCTCAAAAAAAAAGCAGTCAGGGGGTTGGGTTGGGAGTTGGAGATTTAGCTCAGTGGCAGGGCTCTTGCCTAGCACAGCAAGGTCTTGAGTTAAGTCCTTGGTTCTGGGGAGAAAAAAAAGCAAAAGCAAGGTAACAGCACATAAAACTACCAGTGTGAAGGGAGAAGGGTCGATGGGATGAGATAAGATTGAAGAAGAGATAATGAGGGGGCCGTATTTAGCGGGACTTCTGTGTATGGTGGGACATCATTAGAGGGCTTCATCAGGAGAGTAACATCACATTTACGTTTTAAGAAGATCCCTCTGGCTGCTGTGTGGAGAGTGGTCCAAATGTAAAGCAAATAACAGGAGCATTAGAGTAGTTCAGATGGGAGGTGGTGGCTGAGCCTGGGGTAAGTTCCATGGAGATGGAGACAAGGGGGCAGATGCAAATGTACTTTGAAGATACTACAGTACAGACCAGGCTTGCCAATGGGCTCTGTGTGGAAGATGAAGAGAAGAGAGAAACCAAGACGAGCTTCCGAGTTTGAAGCTTGGACAGCCAGGCGGGTGAGAGGCCCATTCCATAGAGAAGGTGCTCAGAAGGAGGAGAGGTTGGGGTGGGGCACAGCCCAGAAGACTTCATTCTGTGACATCGCCAAAGGAAACCTCAGGTAGGCAGCTGGATTTTGCATCCAGATTCATTTACACAGGCACCAAGAAGAGGAGTGAGCTGTAACGGTGCACAGGGGAATCATGACCTGATACTAAGAACCATGTAGGGAGAAAGTGTAGATGCTTAATATCAAAGGCCTAGGAATGAACTCTGGGGACCCTCGGGGGCTCCTATAATCCAGAAGACTTCACATAAGCTGAGAGAGGACAGTGAGTGAAGACGTGAATGCCATAGAACAAACATCATCTTGGGACCATTAACAATAACACATGTCACAGAAGTACTCAGCCCAGACAAAGAGGATAGAGAGAAATGTCATGTTATAAAAATGGGTTCATGCAGAAACAGATCAGCAAAGAACCAGAGATTCTGGTCTGAAGGGGAGAGAATTCTCTCCCTTTTTAAAAAGTAAGGTATTGGGGCTGGAGTGGTGGCTCAGCAGTTATGGTGCTTGCCTGGCATGAGTAAGAACGTGGGTTTGAACCCCAGCACCCTGTACACAATGAAGTGTCAGAGCAATGAAAGCCACATGAAAAACTAAATAAAATTGATTCTCTCTCTCTCTCTCTCTCTCTCTCCCTCTCTCTTAAAAAAAAATAAGGTATAGAACTGGGCACAGTGGCACACACACACCTATAATTCCAGCAACATGAGAGGCTGAGGCAGAAGGATCACAAGTTCAAAGTCAGCCTCAGCAACTTAGCAAATAACTAAACAACTTAGCAAGACCCTGTCTCAAAATTTAAAAATAAAAAGGACTGAGGATGTACATTAGTGGTAAATTTCACCTGGGTTAAATCCCTAGCACCAAAAAAAAAAAAAAAAAAAAAAAAAGTAACATACTTACAATAAAATGCCAAGACTAATGGGGCTGCCTGATGAATTCTTACATACATACACACCTGTGTGAGCATCACCCAGATCAAGATAGAAGATATTTCCAGACTTTTCAAAAGGTTCTCTATGCTTTTTCCCAGTCATTACCCACATCTCCCGTGGAAACCATTATTCTTTCACCATTAGTTGGTTTTGCCCATTTTTTTTAACTTGGTATAAGCAGAATCACGTAGCAATGCTCCTTTGTGGCTGGCTTCCATTCAGCATTACGTCTGAGACTCATCCTTGTTCCAAGTGGTAATCGTTCATTCTTTAACACAGCTGCACAGTGTCTCATTGCACAAAGATTACCATTTATTTAGCCATTCTGCTGTTGATGGACATTTTAATTGTTCCTAGCTTGGGAATATTATTTGCAACAAACATTCTCCTACAAGTCTTTTGTAAAAGGATTGCATTTTGTTTTCATGTGGTCCAAGAAAAATCTCAGATAAGTATCAGAATAATATTGTTAAAATTCAAGGAGATGGCTGGGCATGGTGGCGCATGCCTGCCATCCCAACTACTCGGAAAACTGAGGAAGGAAGATTGCAGGTTCCAGACATGCCTTGGAAATTTAGCAAGACCCTGTCTGAAAAATAAAAAAAATAAAATAAAATAAAAAGACTGGGCATGTAGCTCAGTGGAAGCGTTCCTCTGGATTCAATGCCAGTACTGCAATAATAATAATAATAACAATCAAGGAGCTGGAGAGAACACATGTCCCCAGCTAGGGTTGCGATGTGTATTTGGGATATACTTACAGTGAAAAGTTGTTTATCTTAAATTCAAACTTTTTAAAATTTTTTTAAACTTTTTTTTTAAAGAGGGGACAGTGAGAGAGAGAGAGAGAGAGAGAGAGAGACAGAGAGAATCAATGTTTATTTAGTTTTTCACATGGGTTTCGTTGCTCCGAGACTTCGTTGATGTACGTGGTGCTGGGGTTTGAACTCGCGTACTTGCGAATGCCAGGCAAGCGCTATAACTGCCGAGCCACCGATGCTCTTAAATTCAAATTTAGTTGGGCATCCTGTATTTTTTATTTGCTAACTCTGGAAACCCTACCAGGCCTGGTAGCATTCTTGCAATGATGGGTTTTATTGTTGTCTTTCCATATCAGGGATTGAACCCAGGCCCTAGTACATGCGAGGCAAGGGCTCTACCTTTGAGCCACACCACCAACCTCTTGATGGGTTTTTATTTTATTATTTTGTTTTATTTATTTATTTATTTATTTATTTATTTATTTATTTTTTGGTACCAGGGATTGAACCCAGTGGTGCTTAACTACTGAGCCACATCCCAAGCCCATTTTACCTGTTAGTTTGATACAGGCTCTAAGTTACTCAAAACCTTGTTAAGTTGCTGAGGCTGGCTTTGAACCTTTGAATCTACTACATCAGCCTCCTGAGCTCCTGGGATTATAGGTGTGCACCACCTCGCTTGGTTCACAATAGATTTTTTTAATAAAAGGTTTTTGTTTTGGTACTGGGTATTGAACCCAAAGGTGCTGTACTACTGAGTTATATCCCCAGCTCTTTTTATTTTTTACTTTGAGATAGGGTCTCACTAAGTTGCTGAGCCCTCAGACTTGTAATCCTCCTGCTTTAGCTTCCTGAATCACTGGGGTTATAGTCATGTGCCACTGTGCTCGGCTAATAAAATATTTTTTAATAAATGTATTATGCACGAGCTATATCTCTTCTCCATCAAGCCATGCCAAGTAGATGTGGGTCTTTGGTGGAGAAGAGTAGTTGAGGTATTTAGCCTACTGCTCCTCATCCTCTGGGAAGGTGGGATCTGTATTAATTTATTTGTTCTGAAAACTGGTTTTCTTTCAATAACACATTTATTCTAGAATCTAGTTTCAACATAGAGAGGTATGAAATTTCACGTCAAACAAGGCTGACAGCTGGCTAAGAAATTAATGTTGAAATGATGGATTCTTCTTCCAGGGTCTTCCTCCTGGGGATGCTTCACCAATGTTCTGAGGACAGTTGCTGTGCAGTCTTAAGACAGCACATTTTAAAGTGCTGCCCCCTGCTACTAAACTATCATTTGCTGTCCATCATGTCCTCTCTACTTAATTTTCTTTATCTTTTTTGGTATCAGGGATTGAACAAGGAGGCACTTAACCACTGAGCCACATCCCCAGCTTCTTTTGTTTTTATTTTATTTTATTTTTGAGACAGGGTCTCTCTAAGTTGCTTAGGTCCTCGCTAAATTGCTGAGGCTGGTTTTGAACTCTCAATCCTCCTGCCTCAGCCTCCCAAGTCACTGGGATTACAGGTTTGCACCACAATGCTCGACTTTCTGCTTAATTTTTTAAAGCAGAGAGTATGTGTAAAAGTTCAGCTTATCTATTTTTATGTTCAGTACATAAAAATAGAATCTATAAGTGTAAGAATAAGGTCAGGCCCAAAAGCAGCTAAGCAAAGCTTTTATTGAGATTCAGAGCTCTCGGGGCAAATTCACCAGGCCGGCAGAGTGACAGCAGGTAAGGGAAGTTGGACCACCCTTCTCTTCTGACGGCCCTGGCTGGGCCATGACTTTATCTGGGGTGGGCAAAGGAGGTCCTTCAGAGATTGACTGGAAACTCCAGGTGATTATGGGATGCTACTGGGGCTTGTTTGCCAGCATCTGATTAAGGTTGTGAGAGTTGTACCTTTCACGTGCACGTAGGCTGCCTAATGCTTCACCCAGCTTCCTGGAATTAACCTAACATCAATTAACCTAACAACAAGATTTTAAAAAATACACACACAAAATGATGTATATAATAAAGAGCCAACATTTTGTTAATCCTTAACTTTTATTATGACAAATACTCATCATAAGGAAATATAAATTGAAATAAAATAGCATTTTTTGCCTTTCAAATCAGCAAAAATTTCTGAAAGCATAAAACTCAGTGTTGTTGAAGATCTGGGGAATTGGAAACTTTCCCACACTCTTGGTGGGAGTGTTAAATTATACAATTTTTCTGGAAATCCTAGTAATGTGTATCATCAAACTTTAAAAAGCACACACATTTTAATCTCACAAATCTACTCCTAAAAATTCATTCACAGGAAATCAGTTGATGGTTGTGTGCAAAGATTTATGGACAAGGATGGTCATGCATGATTTATATTAACAAAAAATTGAAAAACCAGGTTTGGTGGCCCATGCCTATAATCCCAGTGGCCATGAAGGGTGAAGCAGGAGGATTGCAAGTTCAAAGCCATCCTCAGGAACTTAACAAAGCACTAAGCAACTTAGTGAGACCCTGCCTCAAAATAAAAAATAAAAAGAGGTTGGGATGAGGCTTATTGTTAAACACCTCTGGGTTCAATCCTGGAACAAAAAAAAAAAAAAAAAAAGAGAGAGAGAGAGACAGAAGAGAGAGAGAGAAAGGAAAAAGAAGAAATCTAAATATCTCACAAGAGGAACTTGTTAAATAAATTTCAGCATATTCATAAGCAAATGTGTTATGCAACTTTTCTTTTTGCAGTGTTGGGGAACCCAGAGCCTCATGCATGCTAGGCAAGCACTCTTCCACTGAGTCCCATCCACAGCCCCACCATTTTATTTGATGATGCAGAAAATACACAATGGCATGGAAAAGTATACAAGAAATCTAAATCAAAAACAGACTAAAGCCAAGTATGGTGATGCACACCTATAACCCCAACAACTCAGGAGGCTGTGACAGGAGGATTGTAAGTTCAAAGCCAACCTCAGCAATTTAGTGAGGCCCTAAACAACTTAGTGAGTCCTTGTCTCAAAATAAAAAATGAATCAAAGATCTGTATATTAAGCCAGCAACTTTAAATTTACTTGAAAAAGAAGTAGGGTCAACCCTACAGGACACAGGGTTCAGCGGTGCCTTACTTAACAAAACTCCCATGGTGCAAGCAGTAAAGTCAAGAATAAATGAATGAGATGCAATTAAACTAAAAACTTTTTGCACAGCTAAAGAATTAGTCAAGAGTGTCAAGAGAAAAAAAAGAAAAAAAAAGTGTCAAGTGAGAACCTACAGAATGGGAGAAAATCTTTGCCTGCTACACCTCTGTTAATATCCAGAATACACAAAGAACTCAAAAAACTAAACAACAAAACCACAAATAATCCAATCAATGAATGGTCTATGGATCTAAGAACAAACTTCTCACCAGAGGAAGTACAGAAAGCCCATAAATATATGAGAAAATGCTCTACATCATTAGCAGTAAGAGAAATGCAAATCAAAACTTCAATGAAATTCCACCTCACTCCTGTTAGAGTGGCAAAAAAGAAGAATAAGAGCAACAACAAATGCTGGAGACGCTGTGGGAAAAGAGGGACACTGTCACATTGCTGATGGGACTGCAAACTGGTACAGCCACTCTGGAAAGCTGTGTGGAGACTCCTCAAAAAATTTGGGCTGGAACCTTATGACCCAGCTATTCCACTTCTGAGTTTTTTCCCAGGAGAGATAGAATCGGCATATTATAGAGATACAGCTTCATCAGTGTTTATAAGCAGCTCAATTTACTATAGCTAACTATGGAACCAACTCAGATGCCCCTCACTTGAGGAGTGGATTCCAAAACTTTAGTACATATGTACAATAGAATACTACTTGGCCATAACAATATTATGGCTTTTGAAGCCAAATGGATGGAGATGGAAAAAATTATGCTAAGTGAAGTATCCCAATCTCAGACTCAGCGGCCGAATGGTTTCTCTCATTTGTGGAAGCTAGAACATAACTGGAAACAGTATGTTAGATGGCTAAGCTAATAGTAACTTCAACATGTATGAATTTTTACACAAACAGGGGGAACCTTGCCTAGGATACCTGGAGACGTAGGGAAGGGGCAGGGAGAGGGGAGGGATTAGGAAGGATATCTAGGAGACTGGAGGGAGGGAGTATGGGGGAATCAACTCAGAAGGAGAACTCTGACCTCCACGAGAAGTCCATTTAACACAGGGGTTCTTTTGGGGGAAGCATAGAACCATGTGGAACCCAAGGGGGGAAACCATGGCATGGTATCAGCCTTGGCTATGTAAATATAAATTTGTTCTTGATTGTTTGGTAATGATTCCCCCTGAATTGTAAGTCCATATTCAACTAATAAAATAACAATAAAAATAAAATAAAAAGTGAAAAGGGCTGGAGATGTGGCTTAGTGGTTAAGTGCTCCTAGGTTCAATTGCTAGTACAAAAAAAAAAACTAAAAAGAATATACGTTAGATTATCTGAAATTAACAAAGAATCCCAAGTCTGATTTATGTGCAGGGAATTAAGAATGAAAGTAAAGAAAATGTATTCCGGGCTGGAGCGGTGGCTCAGTGGTTTCAGCGCTTGCCTGGCAAGCACGAGGACCCGGGTTCAAACCCCAGCACCACGTACACAACTGAGTGTTGGAGCAACTAAGGCAATGTGAAAAACTAAATAAAGTTGTTTCTCTCTTTCTCTGTCTCTCTCACTGTCCCTCTTTCTTAAAAAAAAAAAAAAAAGAAAAGAAAATGTATTCCTTCTGCTAACAGGAAGGCCAGAAATAGGATGGGCTTGATTTCGATTAAATTTCATGACAGCTTCAAGGACCCAAGTTCTTTTCATCTTTCTTTCTTTTTTTTAAATTTTTTATTGAGGAGTTGAGCTACAATCATAAATGAGTATAATCATAAATGCACATAAAGTAACAATATGATATGGATTTGTTCTTGAACCAGAATTACCCCTACAACACCCACACCCAAGTCTTTTAATTCTTCTATATTTCACCCTTACAAGCTATATAAATGCTTAGATTGTGAATTTTCCAGAATTAAATGATTGCATAAGTGTTATTTGGATTCTCAGGGGGGTTAAGAGTGTGCTAAGTTGTTGATTGTCTCCCTAGATCCCTCCCTACCCTCCCTCCCTCTCCACCCCACCACCCTGCCTAGCTCCTTTTCTTTACATCTTTCATTCAGTCTCCTCAGTGCATCAGCCTAACTCAGATGGTTCATGTTTCCAGGTGTCAAATGCATTCTCCGTCATTCCCAACAGAAAAAGAGGCACTATTTTCCTAAGCAACTCTAAGAGCAAGGGGTCCTTTTCCATATGCTCATCATCACAACCTCATGCCTCAGTTCAGATGGCCAAGAAAGGGTTTGTGTCCCTGTCCAGAACCGGTCATTTGCAAGGTGTGCCTGCACTGTGAATGGTTTACGAGTATGTGAGGATATTGACCACTGAAATCTGTCACCTCCTAAGCTGCAGCATCTATTAATCTAGGTGTGGCAGGATATAAAAAAAATTAGGAAACAGTGGCTTAGACCAGTGGTTCTCAAACAATGACCCATAAGACATCAGCTTCAGGTGGGGGGATGGTGCACTGCCTGTAATCCCAGCAACCCGGGAGGCAGAGTCAGGAGGGTCTCAAATTCAAGGCTAGCCTTGGCAACTTGGTGAAATTTTGTCTCAAAATAAAGAACATAAAGGACTGGGAGTGTAGCTCAGTGGTAAAATGTCCCTGGGTTCAATCCCCAGTACCAACAAAATAAAACACATTCCCACGAGCTTATCATGCATGCAAGCTGAGGCACATGGAAGAGAGGCAAGGCTCAGGGAACATCCACTTGCTAGTGGGTTGGGATTCTGGGAGTGGGAGTTGTGGCTGCTGCTTCCTCATTAGCACATCCTGATTGAGGTAGAGGCCACAGGGCCCTTGACATTCCAGTTCTGCTGAGGGTTTGGGAGGGCATTCTGACTCTTTCTTTGCTTCCCTCGCTTCCTCCCTTCCCCCCTCCCCTTCTTTCTTTCTTTTCTTTTCTTTTTTTTTTTTGTGGGCAGGAAAAATCACAACATAAAACTCTCTATCTTAATCCTTTTTAAGTGTATTATTCAGTACATAGTACTTGTGTGTTAGAAGTAAAATTTGTTAGAATTACTGAGGTGCCTAAGAAAATCAAACATGGGACCAGAAATGGGTGAGCAAGGCAAACTTTACTTCTGCAGAAAGGTACGCTCACAAGTGGGACCTGACCAGCCAGCACCCCTGGGCAGGCAGTCCAACCTGAGGCAATCCTGCCCTTCACTCTGATTGGAGGAGCTCAGGGGTACCTCTGGCAATTGGATACTATAAAATTGGGACAGGTAGGGGCTTGAGCAGTGGCTCAGTGGTTATGGCGCTTGCCTGGAATGCACGTGTATACAAGTTCGAACCCCAGCACCAAGTACACAACAAAGTGTTTGGGCTACTAAATAAAATTATCTCTTTCTCTCATTCTCCCTCTCTCTTAAAAAAAATGGGGCAGGTAGAGAAAAGAGCTATGGGTGTAATGGGATATCTGTTAGGGAATTTAAAAACTGCTTATCTCTGACCACGTGGTTTCCTGGCCTAAGATGGCTTCCTTTTACACGTGAAACTTAAGACTGAATACTACATCCTGAAAAAGGACCATCAGACATCCTGTTTCTCATAAAGTATGCTGACATTGTTATGCAACAGGTCTATAAAACTTCTTTATTTTGGATTGAACCCAGGGGTGCTTAACCACTAAACTACACACCCAGCCCCTTTTATTTTTTTATTTTGAGACAGGATATCTCCAAGTTGCTTAGGGCCTCCCTAAATTGCTGAGGCTGGCTTTGAACTTGAGATCCTCCTGCCTCAGCCTCCTAAATCAGTGGGATTACAGGCTTTTGCCACCATGCCCAGCTAAAACTTTTCCACCTTGTAAATTCAAACCTCTAGATCATTATTCACCAATTCCTGTTCCACCTCACCCAAGTCCTGGGCAACCACTTTTTAATTTTCTGTTTTTATGATTTTGAGTGCTTTAGATGCTTCATATGAGAGAAATTGTACAGTGTCCTTTTGTAGCTGGCTAATGTCCTTTAACTTAATGTCTTCAAGATTCACGTATGTTGCTACATATGACATGATTTCTTTACTTATTTTTGTAATAATCTATTTATTTATTTTGGTACTGGGGATTGAACCCAGTGGCGCATAACTACTGAGATACATCCTCAACCCTTTTCAGTTTTTTTATTCCAAGACAGGGTCTCGATAAATTGCTGAGACTGTCCTTGAACTTGTGATCCTCCTGCCTCAGCCTCTATAGTCGCTGGGATTATGGGCGTGTGCCATGATGCCCAGCTCTTCTCTTTTTAAAGTTCTTCGGTCAGACCTCCACCGTCATGGGTTGCATGCAAGTTCCTGGGAAGGGCTGGTCCCTGTCGGCTCTGCCCTATCGCGTCCACTACATCCTTACAGTGCTGAAGCCTTCTTACCATGCCAAGGAGCAGATTTACAAACTGGTCAAGAAGGGCTTGACGAGTTGACAAATTAGGTGATACTGAGGGACTCACACGGTGTTACCGATTCTTGAGAATAGAAAGGATAAAGGTGCTAAATTCCTTCTGATTCCTATAGACAGCAATTTCCCCAAACTGGAAATATGAGTCCGCCACAGCCTCTGCTCTGGTGGCATCAATTTGTCTATGTACTTAAGAAATACAATCACTGCTTAACTTAAAAAAAAAAATTAAAGAGAGAAGGACAGTGAGAGACAAAGAGAGAATTAATTTAATTTTTATGTGTTAGTTTTTCATCTGGTTTTCGATGCTCCAACACTTAGTTGTGTAAGTGGTGCTGGGGTTCAAACCTGCATCCTCGGACATGCCAGGTAAGTGCTGTAATCGCTGAGCCTCCACTGAGCACACTGCTCTAGCCCCATTAACTAAAATTTTTTACATACCGGTGTTGAACCCCAGGATCTCATGCAGGCTCCACAAGTGCTCTTCCACTGAGCTACATTGATACTTCCCAGCCCCTCCTTTTTCAATGCTGTATAGCATTCCATTGTGTGTATATGCCACATTTTCTTTATCTATTGATGCATGTGGGACATTTGCATTGCCTTCATCTCTTGGTTATTGGAAAGAGTGCTGCAATAAACATGACTAGGCAAATATCTCTTAGATTATGTTTTGAATTCTTTTGGATATATACCCAGAGGAGGGATTGCTGGATCATATGATTATCCTATTTAATTTTTTTAGCACTCTCCAGAATATTTTCTGCAATGGCTGTAACCCTTTTGATTTTCCCTCTCTCTTGAACCGTTCTGATTTTCTCTTAAAGGGACAGGTAGTAAATATTTTAGGCTTTGGTAGCTGTATGGTCTGTGTACTCAACTCTGCAGTGTGGTGTGAAGGCCGCCATAAACAACATGGGAATGAATGGGTAGGATTGGTTTGCAATAAAATTTTATAACAGTTGGCAGAAAGACTGCTTGGTCATATTTTGCACCCTTAGCCTAGATTGTATTTCATCAGCCCTGCCAATGATTCTGTGAGCGATACACTTTGATTTCTACTGTGTAGATTATAATGTCTCCCACATCTCAAATAATAAAACCTAACCAAATTGGTGGTGCTCTGAGCTGGGCATGGTAGCCCATGCCCATAATCCGAGCAACTGAGGAGGCTGAGGCAGAAAGATCACAAGCTCAAAGTCAGCCTCAGAAACTTAGTAAGGCTCTAAGCAACTTAGCGAGATCCTGTCTCAAAATAAAATATAAAAAGAGCTGGGGATGCGGCTCAGTGTTTGAGCGCCTCTAGGTTCAATCTCTGGAACCCTCCCCTCACCCTTGCATCCTCATAACCCTGTAAACAAAAACAGCAAAACAAGTTGGTGCGGGGCTGGAGCGGTGGCTCAGCAGTTAGGGCGCTTGCCCGGCATGCGCAAGTACACGAATTCAAAGCCCAGCACCCATGTACACAATTAAGTGTCTGAGCAATAAAGGCCATGTGGAAAATCTAAATAAAAATTGATTCTCTATCTCTCTCTCTCCCTCACCGTCCCTCTCTCTTTAAAAGAACAAAACAAAACAAGCTGGTGCTCCGTTGACAAGAAGTAACGAGAATGGCAGCAGGGTGAGCAGCCAGCATCACTTCCCATAGAAAGTACTCTATGCACAGTAGAAGAGTCAGAAGGGGAGGGGAGGCTGGGGATGCCCCAGCTCCGTGGTAGGGCAACTGTAGAGCATGCGCAAGGCCCTGGGTTCATCCCTAACATCAAACAAAACAAGCCAGAAAACCCCCTGAGGAGCAAGGTTTCCAGCGCTGGGTGCTGTACACAGTTTTTCCTTTATCTTCTAGCAAGTCCTCCTACCCCATGTGTCAAAACTCCCTTTAAATCTTTTGTTTTGGTTTTGTTGTTTTTGTTGGTGGTGCTGCTGCTGGAGATCGAACACAGGACCTCTAGCACTCTAGGACTCTACCACTGAGTTACACCCTGTCCTTCCTTGAAACCTTGGCTCTTCCCTTCTTCCTACAGCTGGAGTGGCAATAAATAGCTGCACAGGGTCCTGGAGGGCCAACTCTCACCCAGCTCTAAGGTAGAATACCATATTCTTTTGAAGGTAGCTACCCCTAAATATAGAATACAGGGCTTTAGATTAATAAGAAATTGCCTGTGCATTGTTATAAATGAAATCAAACACATGTGAAGTAAAATTTCTGCCCTGCTCACCCACACCCGACCACGTGTTTGATTTCATTTGTAACAGGATCAATGCCGAGGAACAATTTTCAATATTTTTTTTTATTGAGATATAATGCACATGTAGTAACATGTTCTGATTCTTCTTTTGTTTTTGGTGCTGGGACTGAGCCCAGGGCATCGCATGTGCTAGGCAAGTGCTATACCACTGAGCTACAACCCAACCTGAAATTCAGATCTGAAGTGTACATCTAGTTGAACGTCTCTGTATGTATATATTCACCCAGGGACCCACCACCATGTTCAAAATTTGGAATGTTTCCATGACCCTAAAAATTTTCTCCCATGCCTCTTCCAAATTAGTACCCTCCCGGAAGATAATCGTGTTCTGACTTTTCCTTACCGCCTCCCCCATGCTAGTAGGGATTGAATGAGGGTCTTACCCATGCTGGACAAGCACCCCACCGCTGAGCTACATCCCCAGTCCTTTCCATTTTTTTTAATTTTGAGACTGGGTCTTGCTAAGTTGCCCAGGTTGGCCTTGAACTTTCAACCTTCCTCCCTCAGCCTCTCAAGTAGCTGGGATTAGAGGTGTGCACTACTGTACATAGCTAGTTTCTTTTTTAACCTCCAACTTTTTATTTTATTTCACTTTTCATCCCCAACTTTTTATTTTGAAAGTCTCAAACCCTTACAAAAACTTGTAAGGGAGGTATCAGAACCACCCATAAATCCTTCACCAAGATTCTCCAGTTGCACATTTCTCTCTCTCTCTCTCTCTCTCTCCTCTCTTGTTTTCTGTTTTTCCTGAACCCCTTGTGACTTACTGCAGATATTATGATGTGTCGTCTCTATACACCTCACTAGGAATATCCTAAGAACAAAGATCTTCTCCTATGCAATCACAATATCACACACTCAGGAAGTGTAACAGTTAAATTAGCATTGTTCTCTAATGTTCAGGGTGCATGCAAATTTCTCTGAGTGTCCCAATAACGTCCTTTGCAGATGTGTTTCTTTTTGATCTTGAATCCAGGGAAGGATGACAAGTCACATTTAGTTGTCCCTCCTCTCTAGTCTTTTAATCTGAAACAGGGTCTTTACCTCCTTCTGTCTTTCTTGATGTTGGTATGTTTGAAGATTCCAGGTCGCTTGTTTTGCAGAACATCAGTCCATTTGGGTTTGTTGTTTCCTCCTGATTAGATTTAGGTTAAATCTGTGACAGGAATCACAGATGTGATGTCGTGTCCTTGTCCCTGAATCATATCAGGAAGCAATACTGTCATTTCACCCATTATTAACAATGTAAGGCAAATATTTTTTATTCATTGTGATAAAAATTTATCACTTAAAATTTTTTTTCGTTTGAAGGATTGAACCCAGTGGTGCTTTACTACTGAACGGCATTCCCGACTCTTTCAATTTTTTATTTGTGCATTTTTTTGTTTTGAATTTTATTTTTTATTAAGAAATTTATTTGTTGAACAATCAAACATGCTTCCAATGAAACAATATAATATATTTATATTCTGAACATTAGATTTACCCCCTACAGCCCCCCCAATTACCCACCCTTATCCCTCACCCATTTTTTTTTTTTTTTAAAGAGAGAGGGACAGTGAGAGAGACAGAGAAAGAGAGAAACAACTTTATTGAGTTTTTCACGTGGCCTTAGTTGCTCCAACACTCAGTTGTGTACGTGGTGCTGGGGTTTGAATCCGGGTCCTCGTGCTTGCCAGGCAAGCGCCGAAACCACTGAGCCACCGCTCCAGCCCCCATTTTTTTTTTTAAAGACAGAGAGAGAGAAAGAATCAATTGTATTTAGTTTTCCATGTGGCTTTCGTTGCTCCAACACTTCGTTGTATACATGGTGTTGGGGTTCGAACTCAAGTCCTTGCTCATGTTAGGCAAGAGTCTCAACCGCTGAGCCACCGCTCCAGGCCCCTGGCCTTCAACTTTTGAACCTCCTGCCTCAGCCTCTCAAGTCACTGGGACTACAGGTTATTTAATGTGTGGTTCTGTGGCACTAATTACATTTACATTGTTGTGCAACCATCACCATCATCCATCTCCAGAACCTTTTCATCTTCCCAAACTGAAACTCTGTGCCCATGAAACACTAGCTCTTAATCATACCCTTCCATGAGTCTTGGCAACCACTGTCTGCTTTCTGACTCTTTGGATTTTATCTATTTAGTGATACTTTAGATTGAACCAAGGGCCTTACATAGCAAGTGCTCTGCCACAGAGCTACATTCCTAAGCCACTTTTTATTTTATTTTATTTTGAGACATGATCTTGCTAAGTTTCCCACACTGGCCTCAAACTTGCAGTCCTCCTTCCTCAGCCTCCAAGTAGTTGCAATTACTGATGTGTGTCACTGCACCTGGCTTTTCTTAACTCTAAGAACCTATATCAGTGGAATCATGATGTATTTGCCAATATGACTTCGCGTAATGTCTTCAAAGTTTATCCATGTGGTAGCATAGCAGGTGCCAGAATTTCCTTTTTTACGGTGAGGAGGTTGTTAACTGTGGGCTGAGCCACATAACCAGCCCTTTGTACTTTATGTTTTGAGTCAGGGTCTCACCAAGTTTGCTTAGGCTGGCCTTATCCTCCTGCCTCAGACTCTTGAGTTGCTAGGATTGTAGGGGTGTGCCACCGTGCCTGGCTGGAATTTCCCTTATTTTTAAAGCTGAATGATGATATTCCACTCTATGTATGCTCCCAGGATTTGTTCAACCATTCATTTCTCAGTGGACTCTTGGGTTGCTGGGCTATTGCAAATAATGTTGTAATGGACAAGTAAGTGTCCATAACGTACTTCTTTTGAGTGTATACCCAGAGGTGGTGTTACTGAATCATATGATATGTAATTTTTTGCTGTTTTTCACAACAGCTGCATCGTTTTACATTCCATCTGCAATGGATGAAGGTTCCAGTTTCTCCTCATCCTGGCCAATTGTGTTTTTTTGGTTTTTGGTTTTTTTGAGAGAAAGAGGGTATCACTAAGTTACTCAGGGCCTCGCTAGGTTGCTGAGGCTGACTTTGAACTTGTGATCCTCCTGCTTCAGCCTCCTGATACACACACCACTTTTTAAAACTCTACATGGTCACTGTGCTGATTAAAAGTGAGACAAAGCTGGTAGTGGTGACACACCTGTTGTCTCTGTCATTAGGAAGGCAGAGGCAAGAGAATTGCTGGGACCTAGGAGTTCGAGACCAGCCTGGGCAACATTGCAAGACCCCATGTCAAAAAAAAAAAAAAAAGAGAATGAAAGAGAGAAATAAGAAAAGGAGAACAGAAGGAAGAGCTAGCTCAGAAGTAGAACATGTGCTTAACATATGTGAGGCCCTGGGTTCAACTCCCAGAATAAAAAATAAACAAATAAATAAGGATTACACTTTCCTGGGTTAAAATTCAAAAGGTAAAAAAGCCCATGATGAAAGTCTTCCTGGCATACCTGTCTCCCTCCCTCCCCCAATTCCCTTCCCCAGAAACAATTCTTACTGCTCTCTTATATTTTCTTCTAAATATATATTTATAAACATATGTATTTGCCAAGTTAGAGTTATGCTGTGTGCATGTATGAATATGCTACAATGAATCCGGCCTTCGCATACAACTGTCATGCACCAATAAGAACACGGAAAAATCAATCCACAAATTTAGTAAAATTGTACACTTAAAATATATACATGAACATACACATGCACACATATTCTGTGCACAGGCAAGTAAAAAGAATGTCTTAACACAAGTGACAGGACAATAGATGCAGTTAGTGAGCTCCAGGCCGTTGGCCTTTACCTGGTCGGTGTGCTCCTCCAGACTCACCTCTGGTAGTGCTGTGCTGGGGAAGACAGATTAGTCCCACCCAGAACTGCCCCATCAGACTCTCAGGCAGTGTTATCTTAACATCCCAACTCTCCCACCCTCTGCTGGGACAACTCTGGAGGGTGAGCTCCCAGAGTTTGCCAACAGGATTTGGCTCCAGTTGCCCATAGTACTAATTTGTTGGGTGGATGGTGCATTATTGGCTGCCTTTCCTTCTCTGTGTCACTTCCATACTCCCTTTCTGCTGTTTAGTGAGCTTATTTCCCACATCATGTACTTGTACCCGAATTCTCGTCTCAGCATTTACTTGGGAGGAAACCCAACCTGGGACCCACATATATACATGCCTGCGTCAGCCTCCTGAGGCTGCGTGCACCCATCACTTCCTCTTTTTTTTTTTTTTTATGATGGTAATTGAACCCAGCAGTCTTAACTACTGAGCTACATCCTAAGACCATTTTATTTTTTATTTTGAGACAGGGCCTCACTACATTGCTGAGACTGCTCTTGAACTTGTGATCCTCCTGTCTCAGCCTTCTGAGCCACTGGGATTACAGGCATACACACCATGCCCAGCTTCTTCTTTCTTCCTCCACCTCCTCCTCCTCCTTCTTCTTCTTTCCTCTTCCTCTTCCTCTTCCTCTTCCTCTTCTTCTTCTTCTTCTTCTTCTTCTACCAGGGTTGAACCCAGAGGTGCTTAACCACTGAGCACATCCCCAGCCCTATTTTTACTTTTCATTTTACGACAGGGTCTCACTTTGTTGCCTAAGGCCTCCCTAAGTTGCTGAGGCTAGTTTTGAATTTGTGATCCTCCTGCCTCCTTCCCTATGTCTAGGACTATAGGTGTGCATCACTGTACCCTGCCTTCCTCATTCTTTTTGAGGACAATATATCATCCTCTTCCATGGGCATAGTAATAGTCAAGTTCTAGAGCTAAACACCTACATGCCGTTCATCATGCCTAAAATAGGAGTTGCCATCTTTTTGAGATAGTTGTCTGCTTTCCCTCCTCCCCTTCCTGTTTCCAAGATTCCCTTGGGTACCCCTTCCAGAAATCTGGGAAGCATCCTGACTCCTCCCATCTCTTGCCTCATACTCTACGAATTACCATATCCATAAACTGGCACTCCCAGAGGCTCTGCTTTAGCTTATAGAATCTTTCTGTCCCTCCAGTCAGGGATTCCATTTGAGAGCCCTGGTTTGGTGCCCTCTTTAATGCAGGATCTTAATGAAATATGTCTAGGTCGCCTAAGTTGAAACGCAGATAGTGGGTCTGTTAGTCTGCAGCCAGGTTGGAAATTCTACCTTCTTTAAGTTTCCAGTTGATGCTGATGTTGCAGGCTGGAGACTAGACCTTGAGGAACAAGGATTAGTCTCCCCACTCCCAGCCATTTTTGTTTAGGCCATGCTAAGGATTGAACCCAGGGCCTTGTGCCTGCTAGGCAAGCACTCTGCCACTGAGTTATAACCCAGGCCTTCTTCCCCATTCTTTCTTCTTATCATCATGGATTAATTTACACTAATTTTATGGTATAAAAGGTCCCAACAATGCTGGGTGTGGTGGCAAACGCCTGTAATTCAACCCTGAGGGTTGAATCCCCAGCGCGCAAAAAAAAAAAAAAAAAAAAGTCCCAACGATTGCTGAAAATCCACTTCAGTGACTTCTCACTATTTTTTTTTAATGGGGGGGGGTGGGGTATTGGGGATCAAACCCAGAGGTACTTTACCCCTGAGCTACATCCCCACCTTTTTTTTTTTTTTCATTTTGAGTCAAGGGTCTTACTAATTTGCTCAGTGCCTGGCAAAATTGCTGAGGCTGGCTTCAAACTTGTGATCCTCCTGCCTCAGCCTCCTAAGCAGCTGGGATTACAGGCAGGCACCATCACGCCCAGCTGGCTATTTTATTTCTAAAATCACAGATTATTTTGGTTTCCCCAACACAATGTCATTGTGCCCTGTGTGTGGTATACAGTCAGATACAATAGACGTGCTAATTGAAGTTGAAGAGGAAGCATTAGTTTCTTTAACCCACTCATGTTCAGGCCACTGAAGATGGACCTCAGGCATGTTTGGCAAGTGCTCTACCAGTGAGCAGCATCACTAAGCAGTTTTTTTTTTTTTTCAAGGTCTACAATTAATTTTTTATTTTTTATTATTTTTTGAACAACCTTACACGATTTTAACAAAATAATATAAAATGTGTATAAAATGTGTAAATATTCTGGATATTGCAATTATCTCCAGGAGTGCCCCCCCCCAATTACCCTCCCTTATCCCTCCCTTCCCTTTCCCTTTATAACTCTAAAAAAAGATATTAGATTATAAAGCATTA
>PVKS010000466.1:0-43278 GCA_004027875.1 Aplodontia rufa
GTGCCTAAAATGTAGTAGATGCTCAAGAGATGTTTCTGCAATTAAACGCTTTGAGCCAGCTGGAAAGCCATGACCAGTTGAACTCTTGATTTTAGGGGATTGACTCCCAGCCTTTTCTGAGTCTCCCCACTAATGATCACCAGAAGGTGAGAGGGATTTTTATCCCAGAGAAAAGAGACTAATATGATGGGAACCCATTAGCCTCTTTGAACTAATGCAAAACCCAGCCATGTGATGGCTGTGGAAGGAGTTCCTCTCCATTCTGTACTTTTGACTTTAAATGTATATATTTTGTTTTATGGAAAAATTAATCTAGTAAATAATGAAAGATTGCAATGAAAAGTGAGGTTCCCTCCAAAGGTTTGGAAATAAGATAAACAGATGAATTGAACCCTTAATAGAACTAAAGATTAGCAGTGTCTTATATGTGAGAAGAACAGTTAAAAGTAGCCATCTGATTTGGATGTATAAATTCCAAAGGAAGCCTGTTTGGAATGCGTGCTTATAATTAAGAATACCTAAATCTAGCAGGGCATTATAGCACATGCCTTATAATCCCAGCAACTGAGGAGGCTGAGGCAGGAGGAGCACAAGTTCCAGGCCAACCTCAGCAACTCAGCAAGGTCCTAAGCAAACTTAGTGAGACTGTCTAAAAATAAAAAAAATAAAAAGGGCTTGGGATGTACCTTCATGGTAAAACTCCTGGGTTCATCCCCAATACCAAAAGAGAGAGAGAGAGAATACTTAAATCTAATTAATTGTACAGGCTGAAGAGTGAATTTGGTAGGGGGGCAACATGGAGCCTAGGAGGGAGAATTCAGAGAGCAAGTGTTAGAAAGTACTCCAGACATAAATATTTCAATAACTAGAGATGAGCACTGTCACGGGGAAGGGGAGACCCAGATGAAATATCTGTTAGCTCTAGTTACTTCTCTTTGCTTCCTGAAAGAGCATGCGTAATTGCTGAGAGCTTCATAGTTCACAATGAATTAGGCAGTGTTAACTCACAGTTGACAGGGCTCCTTGCTCTTCCTTGGTCTCCATAGCCTAAGCTCTTCTAAGCTCTTATTCCATATTCATTATGTAATCTTCTAATTATTATTTGGTTTCTGAATGTATGTCCATGTAGGAGCCTATATTTATAACTATTCTTGTCTACTTGGTAGTTAATAATGGTTTATATATCTGCCTCTTTTGAGCTTGGTTCTTGACTCAATCACCAGGGATAATCAAGGTTCTCCAGAGATTCAGAACCAATAGTGAATAGATAGATAGACAGAGAGACAATGGTATAAATCCCGACCTGAAGGCAGGAGATGAGAGATGTCCCAGGTCAGCAGTAAGGCAGGAAAAGAGATTTCCTCCCTTCAGACTCTTGGTGGTTTGGATGATGCCTAGTCACATCAGGAAGAACAATCTACTGAGGGTCCACCAGTTGAAATGCTGTTTGTACCTGGGAACACCTTCACAGACATATGCAGAAACAATGTTTAATCTGGGCACCCTATAGCATAAAATAAAACTCAATAACAGTGCTGGTGTTGAGTGTCAGATTTACAAAGCTGAAGTCCAGACTAGTTTGTGGTTCCCCAGCTGACTTCATCCCAACATCACCTACCCTAAAGGAATTTACTGTTCTGGGAGACCCTCCTCAAGTGACCAGAAAACATTCTTAGACTTTTCATTCTTTGTTGCTTTCTTTTTTCTTTTCCTTCCTTCATTCCTTTTTTTCCCCCCTGGTTCTGGGGACTGAACCAGGGCCTCCATATGCTAGTCAAGCGCTCTACCACTGAACTACACCCTCCTGCCAGCTCTGCTTTTTTTTTTTTTTTTTAAGAGAGAGAGAGAATCAATTTTATTTAGTTTTCATGTGACTTTCATTGCTCCGACACTTTATTGTGTACGTGGTCCTGGGGTTCGAACCCATGTCCTCTCACATGCCAGGCAAGCACTGTACCACTGAGCCACTGCTCCAGCCCCTCTGCTAATCTTTTAACTGCAACAGATAACAAATTTAATTTGGGCTCGGGAAGCCTGGGACTTAGCCGTTGTTGGAAGAATACGTCACCACTCCTGCAAAATATCCATTTACAAGCGGGTGGGGTGGCACACATCTGTAATCCCAGTGACTCATGAAGCTGAGGCAGGATGATTGCAAGTTCAAAGCCAGCCTCAGCAACTCAGCAAGGCCCAAATCAACTGAGCAAGACCCTGTCTCAAAATTAAAAAAAAATAAAAGGCTGGGGATGTTGCTCAGTGGTTAAGCACCCCTGGGTTCAATTCCCAGTACACCACCCCCACCCTGCAAAAAAAAAAAATCCATTTCCATTTGGTACCAGGATGCTGAATGAATAAATCTTTTGGAATAAAAAGATCTTGATACTCTAATCTCCTCATAGTGAGTCTTAGGTTGGAAGGACTTAAGTGGCCCTCACTGAAGGAATAATGATAAGAAAGAATGATGGAAAAAAACAGGAGGTACTTGAGAGAAAACTCACCAAGAAGGTGGGGGAGTTGGAGGTGGTGATTCAACACACAAGGCTATGTTTGTTGAAAGTTTTCTGGCTTGGCATAGGACTCTTGCTGGACAATTTCAGACTCTGTCCCTCCTGACCACTCAATATTATGTTGACTTAGAGGTTCCTGAACCAGAGTTCCACTGAGCCAGAGGCTACTGAGGCCTTAAGAGTTCTTCCAACTCCGGGGCTGGAGCAGTGGCTCGGTGGTTACAGCGCTTGCCTGGCGTGCGCAAGTACATGGATTCAAACCAGCACCCACTTACACAACAATTGTCAGAGCAACAAAAGCCATGTGAAAAACTCAATAAAAATTGATTCTCTCTCTCACTGTCTTTCCCTCTTAGAAAGAAAGAAAGAAAGAAAGAAAGAAAGAAAGAAAGAAAGAAAGAAAGAAAAAGAGTTCCATCTGTACCACAAGCCATGTATGTGCCCCACCTCAGACCTGCCTGGTCCAAGTCACTAAAACCCTAGCTAGGCCACAGCCACAGGATTGTGATGGAGCCAATTTGGTGGAGAGAGGAGTTTTAGCTTGACTCAGGTAAGGGTGGGAAAAGCAATGGCTTGTCTCTTTTTTGCCCCTTTTCCTCCCCTGGTTCTCCTTTCAGGAAGACTTCAGTCTTGCCTGTGTCTCCCTCAGAGCTCTCCTCCAATCATTTCTGTTCATTTCAGGAGTGTTAGACCAGGCCAGTGGCTTGCTTCCAGAGACAATGCCTGCTTTCTTCTAGAGAAACTTCTCCCTCCCCCAAAAAGAGAACTAGTCACCAGGTGTGGTGGCATATGCATATAATCCCAGTGACTTGGGAGGCCAAGGCAGGAGGATCACAAGTTCAAGGCCAGCCTCAGCAATTTAGCAAGACCCTTAGTAACTTAGTGAGACCCTGTCTCATAAAATAAAAAGGGCTGGGGATGTCGCTTAGTGGTAAAGCACTTCTGGGTTCAATCACCAGTACTTAAAAAGAGAGAGAGAGAAAAAGAACCAGTGTGAAAATTTCTCTCTTGTGGTCTCACATATTCTGGCCCCTGCTTTAACTATTTGCATCAGAGTATATCTGTCTGTCTGTCTGTCTACATATCTATATCCCTATAATCAAATACATATCTATATATGAAAGAACTGTATGGTAAGCATTATTGACTGTTATTACATGCCTGATGCTGTTACACTTTGCATGTATTATCTTTTTTTTTTAAGAGAGAAGGTCATTGAGAGAGAGAATCAATGTTTATTGAGTTTCTCACATAGCTTTCATTGCTCTGACACTTAGTTGTGTACATGGGTGCTGGGGTTTGAACCCGTGTACTTGTGCATGCTGGGAAAGCGCCATAACTGCCGAGCCACCACTCCAGTCCTACATGTATTATCTTATTTGACTTAATACCTCCATAGCTGTATGAGGCAGGTACTCTTTTTTTTTTCTTTAAGTAAATACTTTTAATATTCTCATTTTCCATTTCCTAAGCCTCAGAGAAGTTAAATAACTTACTCAAGGTCACACATCTCAGATTTGAACTCAAATAATTTGACTCCAGAGCCTGCAGTCTTGTCTGTTATACTATACTGCCATTCTATATTCCAAGAAGTGTGACTTTCCTGGGAAAATGCAGTCCCATTTCAAGCCATCTAAGCCCTAGTTAAATGCTTCTGGATCCTTATTATTCCTCTCCCACCCCCCATCTTTGTTTCCTTTGGTTTGTTTTTGCAGTCCTGGGGATTGAACTCTGGGCCTCACATGTGCCAGCCCCCACCATATATTGTTTTTAAGAGAGAGAAAGAGAGAGAGAGAGAGAGAAAATCAATTTTTTATTTATTTTCTCATCTGGTTTTTGTGTTTTCGACACTTAGTTGTGTATGTGGTGCTGGGGTTCCAACCCAGGTTCCCACACATGCCAGGCAAGAGCTGTACCACTGAGCCACTGCTCAAAACCCCGTCATATATTTTGATTGGAACTTAAAGTCTTTTTTCCTTCTTTTTTCCTCTCCATACCTCTAACAACAACAGTGCTTACTTTTCTGTAAGGGGGCTGGAGTGGTGGCTCAGCAGTTACAGTGCTTTCCTGGCATGTGTGAGGACACGGGTTCAAATCCCAGCACCATGTACACAATGGAGAGTCAGAGCAATGTCACACAAAAAATTAAATAAAATTGATTCTCTCTCATTGTCTCTCTTAAAAAAAAAAAAACAAAAGGATTAGGCCAAGCCAGAATCACCCAACCCCCAGGATGAATTTGTTTCAAATGAAGAGTTTGGGCAACCATCGCCCACTGGGTGACCCCAGGTGGCAGGGCTTGGAGGAGGCTGTACTTCCAGGACTCTGGATTCTAATCCCAGCTGTGGTGCCTTTCATGGAAGATAGTCCAAGTCTGTAAGCAGTCTCAGGAAGCCCTGGCATCAAAGGGCTCCAGACTGATTTACAGCTGATGGTTTGGAACTACCCGACCTGCAGCAGAGAAGTTCCAGGGGTTTACATGTAGTCACTTTCATTTGGGAGACCATGAATTCTGCCCTTGTGTCTAGAAGCTGTGGAATTATTTATTTGATTATTTAGTGTATTTCTAAAACAGAGACCACTAGGCCGGAAGAGAAGGCCACTGAAAGCAAATGGCACGGAGGTGGATCCCTGGGGGTTAAGGAGTTATTTGCATTCAGGCCCTGCTGCCTCTTCAGGGAACAATGAACATTTTTTTGACAAAAAGCCTGAGAGAGAAGAATCTCACGAAGCTTGATGCTTGAAAGCTGTTCTCAACTGATGGGGGACTAGAGGTGGGCTAGGGCTGCTCCACAGCCTGGGGTCCAGGAAGATGATGCCTCTTCCAGGCAGCAGTGAGAATGAATTAAAATTAATGCATCTTCTTTGAATCCTTAACAGTTCCTTGTATCTCTTTGGCTTGCTTTACTTTGCAGTGGTTAGAGACATGCCTGTAATCCAGCTACGTGGGAGGTTGAGGCAGGAAGATTTCAAGTCCGAGGCCAGCCTCAGCAACTTAGCAAGACCCTATCGCAAAAAAAAAAAAAAAAAAAAAAAGGCGGGGGATGCTGGAGCAGTGGCTCTGCGGTTAAGGTGCTTGCCCCAGCATGCACAAGTATGCTAGTTCAAACCCTAGCAGCGCGTACACAATGAGGTTTGGAGCAACGAAAGCCATGAAAAACTAAATAAACAATTGTTTCTCTCTCTCTCTCACTGTCCCTCTCTCTTTAAAATAAATAAATAAATAAATAAAAATAAAAAGGGCTGGGGATGTAGTTCAGTGATAGAGGATGCCTGGGTTCAATCCCCAGTACTGCAAAAGAAAACAAAGAAAAATGTATATACACATTTAAGAGTGTTGTAATGATTTTGTATCCTTATATCCATGGTGCCTAGCAGGGTGCTATATATACATGGTAGAATCTGAATAAGTGCTTGAATGCATGAATAGAAACCAGGTGAGAAGACGTGTGTGTGTGTGTGTGTGTGTGTGTGTGTGTGTGTGTTGACTGAAGGTGGTCACTGCTGAAGGAAAAAAGAAAAAGAGGAAAGAAGAGATGGGTTGGAGAGATAAGACCCCAGGACAAGAGTGAGCATAAACAATTATAAAAACCACAAATAAATACCATGTTCATCTTGTATCAGCTAAATGTTTTGACCTGTATGACAATTTATATCCACATTGGTCCTATGGGGGGGGGATTACAATTGTTCTTAGTTTATAGGTGAAGAAACAAAGTCTCAAAATAGAGGGTAATTTTCTCAAAGTCACATGGCTGGTAAGTAGCAATACCAGGACCTAAAACAGGTCTGTTGGTCTTAAGAATGCGCTTGCCGGGCATGTGCCCGGCATGTGCAAGTGCACAGGTTCAAACTCCAGCACCCACGAACACAACTAAGTGTCGGAGCAACAAAAGTCACACGAAAAACTCAATCAAAATTGATTCTCTCTGTCTTTCTCTTTCTCTCACTTTTCTTCTCTCTTTAAAGAAAAAAAAAAGAATGCAAGCTCTTGGGCTGGAGTGGTGGCTCAGCAGTTACGGCGCTTGCCTGACATGCTCAAGGACGCAGGTTCCAACCCCAGCACCACATACACAACAAAGTGTCAGAGCAACGAAAGCCACATGAAAAACTAAATAAAATTCATCTCTCTTAAAAAAGAAAAGAAGAATGATTCTTTCTCTCACTGTCCCTCTCTCTTTAAGATAATAATAAAAAAGAATGCACGCTTCTACCTGCGCAGCACACTGCTGTCCAGCCTCCTCTGTTGTGTTTTCCCATTGTCCCTGAACTTCTCTTTTGAGACATTTTGCAGACTTTAATTATTTAAGGGATTATTTGAAATTATTTGCTTTGTAACCTTCTCCGCTGGTAGACCGACAGCTCCAAGATGGCAGGTACCAGACTGATCTGCATCCTTATTTACATCCCCAGCTCTCAGAACAGTCACCTGACACAGAATAGGCGCTCAATAAATGTGTGCATGTCACTGATCAGCTCATGACTACCGAGTCTCAGAACAAAAACCCCCAGGGCTCTCTAATCCCTCTTCCACTCTCCCTATCTACCCGCCTCACTTTTGTCCTCCAGTCCGACCAATCAGCCCCTTTTTCACCTGAGCTGGACTAGTGGGCATTAAATGCCAGGGCCAACGTTTAGTCCTGGACGATCCCTGAACTCAGCAAATGCTGATCAAGTGACTGCCTCTCTCTCTCTCTCTCTCTCTGCCTTAGGCTGGAAAGACGCCAGGAAAGATCGAAGCATCTACCCCGATGGTTTACACCAGAGCTTCTAGAAGGGATTTTGTGGCAGGAGGGAGGGGGCAGGAGATCGAATGTCTGTCTTTGTGACTTGCGCAGGGCAGCATGATGGATGAGCCGTGGAAAGCCCTTCTATGAAACATGCCAGACCTGTTGCAATAGCATCTCTCCCAACAGCCCAGAATTGTTTTTCCCTGAAGACACGCTAAATCGTGCTCTGGATTTATATGTGGGTGGGAACCTGCTGGCTCCTCCTTAATGCTGGCAAAGGAGGTTTGTCTACAGATGACCCAGCAGAGGAAGAAAGATGAGAACTGAGGGAGGTTTGAAGCCTCTTGCCCAGAGCCTGGGGGCTCGTGGAAACTGACAGCCCTTTAAGAGTTTCCTGAGTCCTGTAGATCCCACTGTCTTCCTCAAACAGCCTTCCTGTTTTCAGTTTTGGTACACAGTGAGAAGGGCTTATTCCCCCAGCCCTCCCCGCACGCACACTGACCACCCCCCCAAGGCAGAGCCTGTGATGCTCAGCCTTTAGGATCTCTTTGGCTGTCGGGAATGAGTAGGTGGGGTGCAGCAGGGCCCCTCATTAGAACGGAGTGTCTTTCCTGGGGCTATAAACACTCGGGAGTCCCCCAGCACATTACCAAATACAGTAGAAAGAGTCAATGAATCTCGCGCTGGCCACAGCAACACGCACCCGCAGCAGCAAAGCCAAATCTGTTTGAACAGGGCATGCCTTGGGCTGGCCAGCTCCTGAACTCCCATGGCCTCGTCCTGCTTTTCTGGCTCTCTGTGGCTGTGGTCCGCTTCTGCCAGCCTCTGCATTTTTGTATCTTTTTCTCATTGCGTGGCCCCCTTGTCTTTAAAAGGCTAAACTGCTCTGTACTAAATTTGGTCACGCAGCGCTCCAAGATTCCCTGGAATGTCCTCAAGTTTCAAACAGCTCTGACAGCAAGGCAAGCCCGCCCCCAGCTTGGGGATTGGCTTCTCCTCTCCGGGCAGGGCAGTTGTCAGGTCTTATTGGCCACTGGTTAGACCAGGCAGGGTCCTCTAGCCCTGGGCTGCAGGGAGGCTGCTGCGTCCACTGAGCACCTGTGGCTCGGCAGGGCCAAGGAGCTGCAGTCCTCAACCAGCTGGGAGTTTGCTCCCAAGCCCGCTTGGCTTCATCCAGATCGGCTCCCCGTCCCTTCCCTGCCCAGCAGCAAGAGCTGCAACCCACTTTGCCAACATGTCGAAGGTAGCCAAGTATCGCAGGCAGGTGAGTGAAGACCCTGACATCGACAGCCTGCTGTCCACACTGTCCCCAGAGGAAATGGAGGAGCTGGAGAAGGAGCTAGACGTGGTGGACCCAGATGGGAACATTCCCGTGGGGCTGCGACAGAGGAACCCGACAGACAAACAGTCCACGGGCGTGTACAACCGCGAAGCCATGCTCAACTTCTGTGAAAAGGAGACCAAGAAGCTTCTCCAGCGGGAGATGTCCGTGGATGTGAGTGATACACCCCGGAGGACAGGAGGGAGGAGGGAGGGCTGGGAACCCTGACTCCCCAACTAGGATGCTTCTTTCCTTAGAACAGTTCTTGTTGGCAAAGGATTGAATGCTTCAGAACTATTATCCACTAAACCTGCAGAGTGAATCTTTTTTTTTTTTAAGAGAGAGAGAGAGAACCAATTTTTATTTTATTTTTTCATCTGGTTCTGGTTTTTCTGACACCCGATTGTATACGTGGTGCTGGGGCTTGAACTTGGGTCCTGGCACGTGCCAGGCAAGCACTCCAACTACTGAGCCACCGCTCCAGCCCCAGAGTGAATCTCTTGCCCCTAATTTGTTTCAGAAGCAGAAGTTGGATATGTTAGAGGAAAATGACATCCTGCAAAACCAAATAGGGTTACCAGTGGAAAGTTAGCTAGGAGGTGTCCTTGAAGTTGACTCTTTCCTGGTCCCCTGACATCTGTTTCTCCTATCCTATAGTGAGAAGGGACAAGAATAGGGTGCTTGCAGTTTCCTGCCAGCTACACAAGAAAAGAAAGCTAAACCCTCCTTGTGGGAGAAAGATTCAACTTTCCCCTGACCTGTGGGCTTTTCGTGATGTATGGACTATTCGAAGAAGCCTGGGGTGGAAGAGATGGGCTTCCCAAAGCAATGGGGTAAGGGGCCAGGTCTGTGGGCTGGAACAGGTCTTAAACATGATAGCTTCCATTTTATTCCCAGGAAAGGTGAAATGTTGTCTTCCTTCCTTCCTTCCTTCCTTCTTTCCTTCCTTCCTTCCTGTGTCTTCCCATTCCCTAGAGAAGCCTGTTGAGGAAGCAGCCCCCCCCACCTCCTTAGCATTAAACCCTTTATAAGTTAATAAAACCACTTTGCTGGGGATGTAGGAGAGAACAGAGGAAGGAAAAGCAGTGACGTTTGGAAGCATCTGGGACGTCTAGTATGAAACGAAGCACAACTTGCTTTCTGTACTCCTGGGTTGGCATGGAGGAACTGTTTCGCTTCATCATTTCATTCATATCTGAGTTTTGTTTGGACAAACTAAACACTAGCCTCCAGTTGAGTCTGATTTCGTGGGATCCCTTTGTCCACAGCAAAATGAGTTCGGTCTGGAATTTGTTCTGAGTTTTGTACTAGTGATCTTCTTTCTATTCAGCTGCATCTCTTGTACATTGTGTTACTTGTGAATTCTCGCAGGAAAAAGTTCCATTTTAATTCTTGTCTTTTGTTTTACCTCTATGGAAACTGAGGCACAGAGTATCCAAAGACATGTGCTTTCCCACGGAGAAACTGAGAATGTCTGTGTGGAATGTCTGGCTGGGTATGAAATTGTCTTGACTGCTTCTCAGAGCACCCTGGGGGACATGGCCCTGACTTCTTGAGAGTAGGAATGGGAAAGTAGGGAGGAGGAGAGAAAGGGTGAGGCAAAGTGAGTGAAGGAGGTAGGACTGTGTCTCTGTCCCTGCCACCGGCTGGACCAGTGTTTAAGGCTTTGCCAAGAAGTGGGGAGAGTGAAGGCAGCCGGGGGGTTCAGGGATGGTTATCCTGTAGGCGAGGTGGTTGTTCCTGATGCAGCTATGATGATGATGAATAAATACCAAATCATTTATGGAAGACACGATAGGCCTTACTGTGAGGGGCTGATACCTCAGCTATCAGGAATCACACAGAAGGAAATGCAATGCATCCAGAAGCTTTGTTAGCTCCGTGACTCCTGGCCTTGGACCTCATATATTCTCTCTGGAGTTGGCTCTGCTCTTCTCTCACTTCCAGTCCCCAGACTCGGGGCCCCTGGCTGCCTTGTGTGCAGTGGCTTTTGGAGGCTAAGGTCAAACTGTTTTGTGTTTTGTTTTGTTTAAAGAGAGAAGGACAGTGAGAGGGAGAGAGACAGAATCAATTTTTATTGAGTTTTTCACATGGCTTTTGTTGCTCCAACATTTAGTTGTGTACGTGGTGCTGGGGTTTGAACCCGTGTACTTGTGCATGCCGGGCAAGCGCCGTAACCACTGAGACACCGCTCCAGCCCCTCAAACTTTTTTAGCAGTACTAGAGATCAAACCCAGTGCCTTGTGTGTGTGAGGCAAGTGCCCTGCCACTGAACTGCACTCCACGTCCTGAACAGAGCATTCTTAATCATGAAGTAAGATGCTTAAGTCACACAGAGGGCAAGGGACTCTCGTGCTCCAGGAACTTTCATTCTCCAGCTTTTCTGCTCAGCTAGTTAGTACCATGGCTGGCCTCTTCTCCCCTACTCCACTGCCCTCTCCGTTGCCTGGTTCTACAGACAGAGCCAGGGAATAAAGGGTGGTGAGTACGTGGGGAGGGGGATACAGGGTGGCGTGTGTGTGTCAGGGGGTACCCTCAGCTGAAGGAGCTGCTTTCAGGACATTTTCCCCTCGTGGACGGAGGCTGTTCTTTTACAAGGGCACGCATTGGCCTAATGGCTGGCTGGAGTTCAGGATGTGTACTGAGCAGTGGGCAGAAGTCATGTCTGCAAATCTGGGTGAATGAGAACGATCCCTGAAAAAGTGGCCTCTTCAGCACCATTAGCAAAATAGTGACAGTGGGGTCAAGGACTTGGATTTAAGTATCAAACACAACCCTGGTGTGAGTACCAGTGTCTCTTACTGTCTGTTCAGTTAAGCAATTCATGAGTTACCTAACCTAAATCTTGAGATTAGTGGTATCCACCTCGTGGAGTTGTTGTGAAAAGTGATCGAGGTGATAATGGATGCTCTTAGCACAGAGCTTGGCGTATAATAAATGCTCAATAAGTGGCAGCTCCAAATCATTAATTCAGTTAGATCAATGGACACAGAAATTGGTGAGGTAAGCCAAAAGCTCATCTCCTCTCCTGCCCAGGCCCTCCCTTCTCTCAGTTCCCGGAGGGTTTTGCAAGACACACCTGTCTGTCAGTTGGTGTCCACAGCAAACAGTCAAAGCCTGGGGGCTCTGGGGCGGGACCACCAGCCCCACAGCCTCAGGAAGCTGGGGCAGCTCCAGGCTGCGGAATGAACTGCAGGCCTCTCTACTGAGCTCTGCTGTACTAGAGGAACAGGAAGGGAGTGCAACTAGACAGCAGGAGCCACCTCGCTGGACCTCAGGAGGAGCAGCAAGCTGAGCACTTACCAAGATCCTTCTGCACACCCATCCTCTTTTCTTTAAGCCTCGGGAGACATGAGACAGGTATTTTTCGTTTTCAAGAGAGAACCGATTTTATTTATTTTTTCATCTGGCCTTTGTTTCTCCGATACTTAGTTGTGTATGTGGTGCTGGGGTTCGAATCTGGGTCCTCATGCTTGCAAGGCAAGTGCTCCAACTGCTGAACTGCTACCCCAGCCCTGGCAGATATTTTTATTCCCATTGTACAGATGAGGAAATAAATCTCAGGGAGATTGAATAACTGTCCTAATGAATGGCCTGCCTGGCTTTGACGTATGTTCCTCCTCTCTGCCACACCAGAGCACAAAGGGCAGTGGTGCCGGTCCTTGCTCTGAAGAATTTAGGGCCCAAGATCACAAAACATGTACATATAGAACCACCAGAGAGGAGTGACAGATTGGTGGCTTCACACGCATATTGTCACAGGAGCAGTGGCAGTAACATAGTCTAGAGGAAAGCTCATCTCCTCACCCCCATGAGCAGGACCATGACTAATAAAACCAAGTATGGTCTAGGGAAAGATATTGGATAGCATTAAGGCATGTATGTTAATTCCTGTTAGTTGTGATAATGGTATTGTGGGTATACTTATTAAAAAATGCTTTTCTTTTAGACATATATACTAGAATATTTATGGGGAAATTGGATTAAGGAATTTGCTTTAACACAATCAGGGTGCGAGCATAGAGGGAACAAGATTGGTCCTGAGTGGATGAGTGTTTCAGCTGGGTAATGGGCCCATGTAGATGTTATGCTGTTTTCTCTACATTTGTTTATATGTTTGAAATTTTCTGTAATAAAAAATATTTAAATAGAAATCAACGGTGGGAAGGAGGCCTACTTGGGCTTCTCCTAGGGAGGGAGAGCCTCAAGATTCAGACTCTAGCTATCTTGCTCTCAGGGGCTAGACTGTGGGAGGGACCAGGACTGCTTCTCCCTCAGTGGGTTGTAATGCTCCAAGGATCTTGTGGATTGCTTCCCACATTTTTTGCCAATATTCCCCCAGACCTCTTCCAGGTCACCTCCTATTTTTCTTTCCTGCCTCATATAACACTACCTCCAGGTAGGCTTCCCTGATCCCAGGGCAAGTTTGAGCACCTTGTCTGAGCACTCCAGCCTCATTGTCTCACCCTCAAGACATCACATTTATTTAGTTAGTTGGGGATTGAACCCAGGTCCTTGAGCATGCTAAGCTCTGTCCCTGAACCCTCCCTCCTTTGTAATTATCTGTTTTCCTGGCTGTCTCCTTCATCAACTTATGCCATTCCAGAGGGCAACTGCTAATACAGCACGCAGAAGGTCCGAAGGGTGCTGAGGGTGAGGCTGAAGGTGGGCTTAGCAGAACTGACTGAACCACCCCCCTCCATTTAAAGAGCAGACCACTTTGCCAGCGTCGTACACCCCAGTCCTCTGGGAGTTCTTCAGCCCAGGTGGAAGACAAAGCCCCTGGGCCAGCGTGCTGCCAACCAGCCAACCTTCAGTGAAACGTCAGGCCCTAGCTCAGGTTTCAGGAACCAGATCCCACCGGGTCAACCCATGTGTGTATTCTCTTTCCTTCCCAAGTGGGAAAGAAAATCTCCAGCCTACCTCCCCTTCCTTCTCCCTGGGGTTTCAGGGGCCGAGGATTAGCACCTGCAGACAGCCAGACAACAGGCAGGGGCAGGGGCAAGGGCAGCAGAGCTGGAAGCTCAGAGGCAGAGGAAGCTCTTAGGTTCTCCCTGGAAGTGAACTTGAGAAGTAAACCCAAGGCTCCCCTAGTGCTGGGCCTGAGCCTCCACAGAGCCCTGACAGCCCCTCCCCATCTACCCCCATCCAGCTGAGTGCCCAGGACCCCTGCAGGGTGGGATGGGAATGATGGAAACGTCAGTGCCCTGCACCTCACTGACGCTCCGAGTGCCCTTTGCAGAGCGCACTGTGCAGCATGGCTCACCGCTTAAGGAGATTAACCCTGACTGGTACTCACCCAAAATAGCCCTGGAGGCCAGGGCCCAGAGGGCAGAAGAGGTGATGGGGACCTGTCGACCCAGGCAGGAAAGAGCAGGCATCCAGAGAAGGCTGGACTTTACACTCCCTCCCTGGAGTTTGAAAGCTGCCTCCATCCAGAGTTTGGCAAGGCAGCTGTTTCTTAAACTAGGTAATAGGATCCACAGATGTTTAAGTATTATTCTTACTTATAGAAGTATTCTACTGTGTGTATGTAATACTTAAGGAGAGGATTTGGGGCAAGTGAGGCATCTCTTTGTCAGGACAGCAGGTATGAAAACATAGCTGGGTGGAAAAATGCAGGAGGGAGGCAGAACAGGCGGACAGGACCACTTGTGAAAATGAAATGTGAAAGGGAATGGGAGGTGGTTCCGAGGTCTGGTGTGAGTGCCACTGACCAAGGGGAGGGGTGCCACCAGTGTCATGGAGGGATGAAGGCTTCCCGCTTTGGGAAGGGGAAGGGTTCACAGTCCCCAAACTAGGACCAGAAGGTTTTGACAAAGCCCTCTTCTAACCTGTCACCTCCCCCAGCCTCTCTCCAAGAGAGTGTCAGACCACGTCAGCATATCCACAGCTGGACCCAGAACTGGCAAATCCTTGGGTGAAGTGCACCAAGAGAGAGGCGCAACCTACACGTGTGTGTGCACGCACACGCACACACGCACACACGCATGCAGCAGGAGTGGAACACAGCACCATGAACTGAGTGCAGCCGGGAGAGAAGTTGATTTTCGTATGCCTGCCAAGTTGGATAAACAGGAACATCCTGAACCACAGCACTCGGCTCTTTCCAGATTAGGCAGTTTTGTGTTCATTAGACCACCTTTGGCCTAACCAGCAAAAAGCAGTCCGGACCCAGCGCATCAGTTCCCACTGGGGCTTCTTAGCGTCAGGGCGGTGTGTTGGGACAGAAGGCCTGTGGTTGTTTGGAATCAGATAGGTCAGGTCTGAATGTTGCTTCCGCGCCAGTGAACCTGAGTAAGCTCGGGAAGTTAGGGGGAGCATTAAATTTATTGAACCCCTTGTAGTGCCAAGGGCGTTCTTAGTGTCACCTCATTAGCAGAGCTTGTTAAGGTCCCATTACCTGTCAAATGGCAATGATAAAGTCACCCGTGAAGGGCTACCGTGGGGATAAATAGGATGACGTATGAAGTGTCTAGAACAAGGGAGTGGGAAGTCCTCATCTGAAATCTCCATGCTTTCTACCTGTCTCTGCCAAATCAATGTTTTTTTTTTTTTAAATCTCTCACAAGGTTAAAAAAATACCATCAGTTGGAGGGAAGGAATGACAGAAAAGGAGAAGGAAAAAGGGAGGAAGAAAAGCAGAGTTCATTTTTGGAAGAAGGCAAAGCTTATTTAGTTGCTTAGTGCTGGGCTCTAATTCCCTGATTTCTTGGAGACTCTGCCTAATTTATTTTACCCTCCCAGCTAGAAGGTCCGAACTGAGTTGCTGGGTTGGAAAAATGACAGAGGAAAGAGAGATTAGGGGGAGATTTCAGGGCTGGAGAATTTTCCGTTTGCAAACTTCCACCTCAGGGTGATCTCAGAAAAGCCAAGGCTATCTCTGGGGTCCACTGTAGAAAGGCCAAGCCAGGTTCAGGACACACACAGCTAGGCATAGAAAGGCCTCCTGCCCCGCACCCTCCGCCCTCTTCTCCCCTCACTTGCCTCCTCCCCCCCAGGACCCACAGACTCCCTCAGGTTGAGGCCCTCCAGATCAAGCAGGGACAGCAGGACACACTCTGAGACCAGCAGGTGACAGGTAGAACATCCGCCATGCAGAACTTCCAAGCTGAAGAGCAGAATATATTGAGTGTGGTGGTTGGAATAGACTCTTCAGAGGGCAGCCAGACCTGGGCTCCCATCCTACTCTGCCAGTTACCGGCTGGCTGAGCCAGGCAAGTGACTTTTCCTCTCTGAACCTGAGTGTCCCCATCTACAAAATGGAAATTTCGATGCCTAGGCAGATGATGGTGGTGAAGTGTAAATAAAACAATCTGCATAAGGCACCAAGCAGGGTGCTGGGTTGGAAACCCAGGGCTAAGGGCCCTTGGGCATTTGTCTCTTCCTGCCTTTCACTCCCATCTATTCCACTCACTCCCATTCTCTTCTCTTCCTCCCTCTCTCTCTCTGGTGCTGAGATTCAAATTCAAGGCATCACATATACTAAACATGGGCCCTACCACTGAGCCGCACCCCCAGCTCTTCATTCTTATCATACACAGGATTCATGAATTATGTTTTGTATTTTTAAGGAGGGAGGAGGACTCCATTAAATCATTATCTCCTTAACTATTTAGTAAGTTTTAATTGTATCAATGCACTCTCTAAGTGCCAGGCCAGCGTCGTGAACCATACGGATAAAGCCCATGCCCTCGTAGAGATTTTATATGCTCTAACAGTCTGGATGGACAATATGCGTGTTTCTGGAAAGTTGCCTTGTCTTCTCGGATTTTGTATCTTGGCAAAAGAAGATTTCAAGTAAGACATGATGTGTAATAAACGTATAGCAAAGTTTATTAGAAAAGAAAGAAGAAGGGGCTGGAGCTGTGGCTCAGAGGTTACGGTGCTTACCTGGCATCCGCGAGGACCTGGGTTGGAACCCCAGCACCACGTACGTAGGCAACAACGTGTTGGAGCCATGAAGGCCAGATGAACTACTAAAGTTGATTCTCTCCTTAAAAACAAAAAGAAGGTGGGAAGTAAAGGGAAAGAGTGGATCAAGCACCCACTTCTTTGTGAGCTCAGCTTTTACTGGGGTAAAGGGGAGTTTTCAGGGTCCTACCCGATCGCCACCTCCTAGCTCTCAGGCTTCAGTTGGATTGTATGAGATTTCTAAATCGCTATTGCATGTGTTTTACCCCTGATGGTCTAGGTGAGACCCACGGGAATAAAAATGTATAATTAGAATCCAACTTCGTATTACGCCAAGGACCTAAAGGCAGCTCTAGCCATCATGGTTTTGCTGCCTGGTTTTACCTGGAACTTAGTTTGACGGACCTTGAGGCCACCAAGCTTTCCAGTCTCTAATCAGGGCAATCTGTCTTTCTCTTTTCAAAAGAGGAGTCTTGGGCAAACACTCCTCTGCCCTGTGAAGAGTGTGTTGTATGGAACTATTATCTTAAGTCAGAGCAGGGCCAGGATGAGTTTGTGTAAATTGTTTCTTTAAAAACACATAAGAGGGGCTGGAGCGGTGGCTTGGTGGTTATGGCGCTTGCCTGGCATGCACGAGTACACGGGTTCAAACCCCAGCAACATGTACACAACCAAGTGTTGGAGCAACGAAAGCCATATGAAAAACTCAATAAAAATTGACTCCTCCCTCCCTCTCTCTCTCTCTCTCCCTCTCTCTCTCACTGTCCTTCTCTTAAAGCAAAAACAAAGGAGGGCTAGATAGAGTGGTGACTCAGCGGTTACGGTGCTTGCCTGGTATTGGAAGGACCCAGGTTCAAAACCCAGCGCCACGTACACAATGAAGTGTCAGAGCAACAAAAGCCACACGAAAATCTAAATAAAATTGATTCTCTCTCTCTTTCTCTCTCACTGACCCATTTTCTCTTTAAAAAACAAAACAAACGTGAGAGTTAGCACATAGGCTCAGTCTGTAGAATTAATCACTCATTTTCCACGTTCCTACTGCTCACGTCGAGCTGCTCTGTCACATGTACATACATACATAGATCATAACAAAGTTTATGGACACAAATAGCATGTATATATTACACGTTATGAGGTAAAATAATGTCATTTAAGTAAAGAATATGTAACTGACCATGTTGACGGGGGACCACTTCCAACAGGGTAGTCAGTATCTTTTCCACCAGGGAGGTGAGAGGTGACATTTGAACAGAGCCTGGAATGGAGCCAGCCAAGGGAAGGCTTGAGCTTTCCAAGTAGAGGGACAGCCACCCAGAGTCCCTGAGGTGGGGGCAGTCACTGCCAGCGTAACTGAAACAGTGAGCCAGGAGGGACTGACTAAAGGAGATAATGCCCCAGAAGGAACAGGATTCAGATAATGCAGAGCCTTTTAGGGCATCAGGGGAGTGTGAAATTTTTGTTTGTTTTGCAGTGCTAGAGATGGTGTCCAGGGCGTTACATGTGCTAGACAGCTGCTTTACCACTGAGCTATATCCCCAGTCTGGAGTTTGGATTTTTTTTTTTTTAAGAAAGAGAGAAAGAGAGGAAACAATTTTTATTTAGTTTTTCACATGGCTTTTGTTGCTCCTTGACTCCATTGTGTACATGGTACTGGGGTCTGAACTGGCGCACTCAGCATGCCAAGCAAGCGCCGTAACTGCTGCGCCACCTCTCCAGATCCCAGAGTTTGGATTTTTTATAGGAGGGTAAGAGAGGAGTAGAAGCAAGACTAATTAGAAGGGTGTTGCAGCCACTCAGGAAAATGTACAAGGGTGCTTTAATAAGAAATGGTAGATTCTGGAAATGCTTTAAAGGAAGCACAGAAGGACCAGCTTATGTACGGGGCAAAGACCGGAGTAGCTATTGGGTAAATTTGATGTCGTTTACTGAGATGATAAACAGCAGAAAAGGAGTGGTTTGGGGCAGCTCAAGAATTCGGATCTGAACATGCTAAGCTCATTGTGCTGTTAGACACCCCCCCAAGTGGAAATGTTGGGTGGACAGGAATTGTAAGTCAGGGCTCAGCAGGGAGAGAAAGCAGGAGAATAGATCTAGGAGTCATTAGATCTAGGAGCCTAGAAGAGATCGCTTAGGGAGTGGAGTAGGTGGGAAAGCAGAGAGTAAGAACCCAGCCCTGTGTTAATACCAATATTTAAGCATCAGAAGTGAATAAGGAGGGGCTGGAGCAGTAGCTCAGCAGTTACAGCGCTTGCCTGGCATGTGCAAGGATGCGGGTTCGAACCCCAGCACCGCTTACACAACGAAGTGTTGGAACAATAAAAGGCCACATGAAAAATTGAATAAAATTGATTCTTTCTCACTGAAGGATGGAATGCCCTAGGGTTGAGGGGTCAGGCTTAGCAAGCAGGCTGTAGCTTCTGCATGAGGGCAGTGGGTATGGGCATGGCAGCCGTCGGGTGGACAAGCGTGGTGAGAGGCAGGTATGGTTGGTCTCTTACATGTTGACGTGAGAAGTGTGCTCTGGCAGACAGCACCGGCAGCCCAATGGAGGCTGAACTGAAGGAAGGAGGAAATTTAGGAGGCTGTGACAATGGTAAGAGGTGAAGGCTGCGGACATAAGAAAAATGCAGAGTGCTCCCTGAGCGAGTAGAGAAGACAGGAAACACTTGGGGACCTGCAAAATGACGTGTGAGCTGTCAACGGACAGCAACCAGCTGCCAGAGCAGCTTGAAAATCCAGTAGATTTTCACCTCCTGTGCATCGATCTTCTGTCCCCAAGGCCCCTCGGGCTCAGGGAGAAAAAGTTCTTTCCCAGCCCCCAGCTAACAACTGGTGTGGTGGGACCAACACTGCATCAGTGAGTCACGCCAGCGACCAGCAGACCTAGAACTAATTCCCTGCTGGAGGCTTTGCCAGCTGTGTGGCCTCAGACAGCGTTTTCTGTTTATACACTTGACTTTTATTTTTATTCTGTAAAATCTTGTCTGCATTGCATTTGTACTTCACAAAAATGGATTTTTTTCTAATACATGTTTTAACAAAACATAAAATACACACAGAAATGTGCACAAAACGTAATGTGGAGTTTCGTGATCGCATTGTGAACAGGACACAGAGCATCGTCAGCATGGCAGTACCGTAGCACCCCCAGCATCCTCCCCAAAGGTAACCCCCATCCTGACTTCCAACCACTTTTTTTATTTTCCTTTTTTTTTTTGCAGGCCTGAGGACTGAACTCGGGGCCTTGAGTGTGCTAGGCAAGCGCTCTGCCACTGAGCTAAATCCCCAACCCCTCTTATAGGTTAGTCTTGCCTGTTTTTAAATTTCGTAGACTCATATACTGTGTGTTCTGTCCGGCTTTTTTCACTCCACCTTATATTTGCGAGATTCAATATGCTGTCTATAGCTTTTTTTTTTATTTTGTTTATTTTTACAGTACTGGGGATTGAACCCAGGGGTGCTCTACCACTGAGCCCTTTAATTTTTCTTTTCTTTTATTGTAAGATAAGAGTCTCGCTGACTTGCCGAGGTTGGCCTTGAACTTGTGATCCTTCTACCTCAGCTCCAGAGTCTTTGGGATTACAGACATATGCCACTGTGCCTGGCTATCTGCAGCATTTTATTTTATTTATTTTACTTTTTTTTTTTTTTTTAAGAAAGAGAGAGGGACAGCGAGAGAGAGAGAGAAAGACAGAATCAATATTATTTAGTTTTTCATGGACTTTTGCTGCTCACACACTCATTGTGTACGTGGTGCTGGGGTTCAAACCCATGTACTCCCGCATGCAAGGCAAGCACCATAACCGCTGAGTCACCGCTCCAGCCCCTATTTTACTTTTTTTTAAAGAGAGAGAGAGAGAGAAAGAGAGAAGCAGTTTTATTTAGTTTTTCGTGTGGCTTTTCTTGCTCCAACACTTCATTGTGTACATGGTGCTGGGGCTTGAACCCGCATCCCCGTGCATGCCAGGCAAGCACCATAACCACTGAGCCACTGCTCCAGCCCTATCTATAGCATTTTAAAACCTTCATTGCTATTCAGTATTCCATTGTTGGAATAAGAGACGTTTATTTAGCTATTTCACTGTTAATGGAAATTTGGGCTGTGTCCAGTCTGGAGCTATTACAAACAAGGCTGCTGAGAACATTTTTGTACGGGTTTTGGTGTACTCATTTCTGTTCGGTATGTACCTAGGAGTGGAATCCCTGGGTCATAGGGAATGCTAACAAACTTGAATTTTTTCATTTGTAAATAGGGATGATACCACTAATTGGACGTCTCTACAAGGATCAAATACAAAAGTTTGGGGAAAGTCTAATTCATGTAGTGGTGTCAAACAGCATGCACTTTATTGATAGTCAACCTTATCATTTCTAAAGGAGTTCGTCTTTGAGGGCACCGGAGAGTGCCGTCACACCCTTCAAACACATTCCGCCAGCAGTCTATCGCCCACCCTCTTAAGATCTGGACACTTCACCAAGGCCCAAGGCAGAGTCCTCCACCTTGGGACTCTCTAATTTTCCCCCAAATGGTGATGTAAAGGCATGTTCTTCTTCACGATCTCTTCCCATTCTTAACTTTACTTACTCCCACTGTGGACTAAATTCTCTTCCACTAAATGTCCAGGCAATTTCGGGCTTTATTTAATTTCTTCCTTAGTTCGTATTTTACTTTGGTCGTTCTCAATATTGTCCTCGATTTTCATGCCCAGGCCTCTCCAACCTTTCATCATGCCCACCCTCGAGACCACCCCAAGCTGCTGACCACAGCTGGAGAAAAGAGCACAGGTTATGACTTCAGACCCTCAAGGCTGCCCTGAAAACCTCTGCACGTACCTCTCATTCCCCTGAGAGGTTATTCCAAAACTCTGCCCCTCTCTATAAATCACTGCTGTGCTTGTTAGGCAAGAACACCAAAACCGTTCTGTCCCACCATCTTAGGGAAGATGCCTCCAAATTCCTCTGTTTGTGTATGCAAGCTTTCCCCCTTCTTCTCTCATGGGAAAGATAACTTCCTCTTGACCCAGATTATTACCCCCACACACACTTTTTGGATTCCATCTTCTGCCTCCACAGGAAGCTTTGGTCCTTTGAATGTCCCACGTGCTGGCCTCCAGCACTCCTTTCCACAGTCTCCAGCCCTCACCTTCCTCCTTCGTTTTGTAGCCAAGCTATAGGAAACACCTGCCGCGCTCAGGGTCCCCCAGCCAGTTCCTGCCTTACCAAGTGCCAAGCACACTAGCTGATGAGGTATCCAGGGACCTCCTTTTGAGTTTTTTTTTTTTTTGGGTTGTTGTTGTTTTGTTTATTGGCTGGTTGGCACTGGAGATTGAACCCAGGGGCACTTTACTACTGCGTTATATCCACAGTCCTTTTTTAATTTTTGTTTCGAGACAGGGGCTTGCTGAATTGCTGAGGCTGACCTCTACTTATCCTGGCACAGCTTCCTGAGTTGCTGGGATTACAAGGGTCAGCCTTCGCACCTGGCCACTATTTAGTCTATCCTATTTGCTTACTTTGTGGTATTTAACCACTCTCTCTTTTTTTGTTTTGTTTTGTTTTGTACCAGAGACTGAATTCAGGAGCACTCAACCACTGATACACATCCCCAGCCCTTTTAATCTTTTCAATTTTGAGACAGGGTTTCACTAAGTTGCTTAGGTTCTCACTAAGCTGCTGAGGCTGGCTTTGAACTTGTGATCCTCCTGCCTCAGCCTCCCAAGTTGCTGGGATTACAGGCATGCATCCCTGCACCCTGCTTAACCACCCTCTATTCTTAAAACTTTCATTTCCTTTGGCACAAGACAATACATTTGCTGCCTTCCCTTTGATCTCTCTAGTTATTCCTTCCTAGCTTCCTCTGAGAGCAGGACTTCCTTTAATACCTAAATGTGATTGTTCCCCAGAGCTTTGCCCTTCCCATGCAGTCCTCCCGGGTGTCCTCATCCTACCCTTGAACTCAGCTACCTACCACCCGCATGTGCTGTCTCTATCACTGGCCTAGATCTCCATTTTGAGTTCTAGATCATTCAGTCGCCTCTTGGACACCTCAAGTGTCTTAAATTCAACCAGTCTAAAAATAATTAATCATTGTCACCCCACCCCACCCCTGAACCTGGTTTTCCTCCTGCATCCCACACTTTGGTAACTAGAGGCACCATCTAACTAGACACCTAGATCATAACCTTGGGGGTTAACTGGCCCTCATCCCTCTCCCGGTGTTTCCAAGTCCCCTGGTGAAAGAATCCTATTGATTCTACTTCTCTGATCTCTCTTGCCTCTGCCCCTCCTCTATATTCCATGTCTATCACTTCCACCCATATCACTATCAAGTAGAAGAGTGTCATGACCTCCTAACTGAGCTCTCTGCTTCTCTTCTCGCACCATTGCAATCCATCTGCCCCACAGCTGCCAGTGTCTTATTATAAAATGAAATCATGATCTCGACACTCCCTGCATAAGAGTCTTCAATTGCTCAACACAGCTTCCATGATCAAATTTACACCCCTTAGTGTGGCTTGGAGGGCCCTTGGCAACCCAGTGCCTCCCGACGTCTCAAGCTACTAACACTCTTCTCCTTGACTTTTACCCTTTGCTGCAGTCATGCTAGGCCATTGGTTCTTCAAAGGTGCCAAGCTCTTAGTGCCCTTGAAGACACTATTGCCCCTAGCTGGAATGCCAGGCCCAGCTAAGCCTTACTCCTCTCGCAAGCATCAGTTCAGCTGATGGCTTCTAGAATGCCTTCCTGACTTCCCCGGACTGGGCTATGTGTGTACAGCTGTGTGTTCACACGCTGTACACACATAACACACCTCTTCGGCACTGTCTGTTTCTGTGTTTCCCCAGACTTCTTGAGGATAAGGACTGACTCTTCTTCATCCCCATGTCCCTAAGCAATGAATACAGTGCTCAATGAATGCCAGTTAGATGGACGAAGGATGCAGACTGTGCAAATGCCGTGCTTGAGCAACTTGACTGAACCACAGATGTCACGAACTCGTCTATACTCTTCTGAGACTGCTTGAAAAATCTCATTTGGGGCCCAACCCAAATTTTTTCAGATTTGGCAGTTTCTGTAAACAACCAATGAAATCAATTAAAAATTCACACTCTGGGGTCTGAATTATTGGGTTAGATCTGCTGTATATTTTCCCTCTAGTTTGAACTTGTTCCATTTCTTCTCTTGATCCTCTGTCTTCCATCTCTGTAGGGATCTGGGATTACAGGCTAACATTTTCAGCTTGATTCAGCCAAGTCCACCCCCGATCCCTGGGGCCCCTGACATATCCTAAAGAGGATATTAGTAATTTGTTCTATGTTTAGCCAGCTGAGGCCTTCAACTCCCGTTATCTGGATTCTTCCCTAAAATGTCTGGAGAGGTACAATAGCTTTGCATCTATATCTAGAAAAAAATAATACAACTCCTCTACAGAGATTGTACAAGATTTCCCTTTGGCTCCCATAAAGATCAGGAGAGGGAGCCGCTTTTTCATGGACCTCAGCAAGCTTTGAGAGGCCCAGTGCCTGGATGTGTGAATACCATGACCCAGAAGGGTCTGGACATACCAGTTCTGCAGCCATGTTGATTGACACAAACCTGCCCTGCTGAAGCCAGAGCTGTGAAGTTGGAGCCAAAGAGGGACAGAGAGACAGGACTGGGATTAGGTCCTATTAGATGAATGATCATCTTTTCTCAGGTTCCGCAGGAGTTGAGCCTTATAGAAAACAATTCCCTCTGTCTTAATTCGTTCTATGCTGCTACAACAGAATACCAGTCCGAGTTAATATACTACGATCAGAAATGTTTTGGCTCCTCATTTTGGAGTCTGGAAAGTTCAAATTTTAGCCAGGGCTTTCTTGCTGTGGCATTCCATGGCAGAAAGTGGAGAGGGTGGTAAGAGAGAGGAAAAAAAAGGAAAGCAAGTGTGGGTGCTTGAGGACTGAACCAGGCTTCCTGTAAGGACCCAGCTCCCACAATATCAGCATTAATCCACTCATGAAAGCAGGGTCCCTGTGACCAAACACCTCTCCTAGGCCCCTCCTTCCAACACCACCACATCAGGGATTGAGCTTCTTATACCTGAAGTTTGGGGAACACATTCCAACCATAGCACTGCTTATGATACCAACTAGCTGCTGCCATTTTTGATACACAGGAAGAAAATTAATTCCTTATGCATAATGGATGTCTGAAGGCCTTAAGGACGGATGCAGATTTCTGCTGCAAGTTCAGTTGCCGAGGCCTGACATTGGGCCAATTTGCTGGTACCAAGTTTCCCCAGGATGGATTCTCTTACCTACCCCAATGGCAGCATCTCTTCTACTTAGTAATAATCCACCTGTCCGTGTCTTCTACTGTGCCGAAAAGCCTAATTTAATCTTGAAATTACCAGGGAAAATGTCAGTAATGACCCCAAAGTACTGAAGACTCCAATGTTCCAATGGCCAAGCGTCTTTCTGATTGGGAGGTTTTCAGATTTAGTTCCAGTTCCTATAGTCCTTGCCTTAAAGGCAGAGGCATATAAGTATGCTACTTATAGGTTGACATTCTTTAAAAAATTTTTTAAACTTTTAATGAAATAAGGGTCATTATAGACAATGTATAAAATGTAGAGAAAAAGAGGAGAAATAACCAGTAATTCTTTGTCTAATTAGTTAAATATGTTAACCATTGTCAATTTTTTTACTTTATTTTTTTCTTTCCATATTTTTATTGGTGCATTACAGTTGTATATAATAAAGGGATTTTTGTTACATATTCAAGCATGCATACCATATAAAAATATAATTTGGCCAATATCCCAATATTACTCCCCAGGACTTTTCTCCTCCCTCCCCTTCTTCCACCCCTATTCCCTTTCCTCTATTGATCACCTTTTGATTTTTTTTTTTTTTTGGTACCAGGGATTGAACCCAGGGGCTCTTTACCACTGAGCCACATCACCATCCCATTTTTATTTTTTATTTTGAAACGGGATCTTGCCTAAGTTTCTTAGAGCCTCGCTAAATTTCTGAGGTTGGCTTTGAACTCGTGATTCTCCTGCCTCAGCCTCCCAAGACACTGGAATTACAGGCATCACAACTGCACCCAGCTCTCTTTGATTTCATGAGATCCCTGACCCCTGCAACTTTGTTTTCCTTTTTCTTCTTCAGCTTCCACATTTGAGAGAAAACATACAAACCCTTGACCTTCTGAGTTTGACTTATTCTGTTTAACATAAGGGTCTCTAGTTCCATCCATTTTCCTGCAAATGATGTGCTTTTATTTCTCTTTTTGACTGAATAAAACTCCATTGTGCATATCTTATTGAGAGAGTCGTTGCCTGTCCCTATATGTTGGAGTGTTGACCATATTTTTTTTCTAGGCGTTGCATAGTCTCTGGTCTAACATCTATGTCTTTGGTGCATTTTGAATTGATTTTTGTGCAATGTGAGAGAGAAAGTTCTAATCTCATTCTTCTACACGTGGATAACTAGTTATCCCAGCACCATTGTTTAAGAAGCTCTTTTCTCTGATATATGTTTTTTGACCATTGTCAAAGTTTTTAAGTGTACACTTCCGTATGTAGTTCTCCTTTTGTAGTTGAGTTCATTCTGTGCATGATTACATCTTTTTTTTTTTTTTTTTTTTTTGGTACTGGGAATTGAACCGAAGGGCGCTTAACCACTGAGCCACATTCCCAGCCCTTTTTATATTTTATTTTGAGCCTCAGCAGAGTCTCACTAAGTTGCTTAGGGATTCACTAAATTGCTTAGGCTGGCTTTGAACTTGCAGTCCTCCTGCCTCAGCCTGCTGAGTAGCTGGGATTACTGGCACATGTGCCCCATTGTGCCCAGCTATTCATATAAATTTTTGTTTCCTACTTTTTGTTTTTGCTTATCATACTATAGGCATTTTTCTATGTCTTTAAAAATTCTTCCTACACATCATTTTCAGCGGATGTCATCATCACCCATTACATGGTTGTGTTGAACCATTTGTCTATATTTGGACATTTACACGGTTCCCATTAAATATACTTTCCAAGGCCCCCAACAGATCCCCAGAGTCTTAGCATGGGCTCCTTCCCCTGGCCTTTGGCACCCATCCCCAGAGAGACGGAGCCAACCAAACAAGATGATAAATAGAACCATTAACACACTGTTCCTGCTGCTGAGCCTTAGGGCCAGACGGGTGAAACAGAACTCCAAAAGCAGAGACAGACTCTCTGGACACTGGAAAAGAGGAACTGATGGACAGCTCTCAGGGCCGACGCTCCATAGCCCATGGAAACCTGAGGCCACACATGTTATTTTTTAGAGGATCAAGTTCCTTATGTTGGAATGTCCACCAAGACTCTCTTTGACTCAGAGGGTAATGTGACAGTTTGTATGTCCCATAGGTGGAGCAAATGTGCCCAGTTTCCTTCTGTCTTGGGAGGAAAGAATTGTTCTCGCTTAAAAAGAAAATGAAGCTCCAGCCCTGGAAATATGGTGGCCTGGGGCTGGAGCAGTGGCTCAGTGGTTTTGGTGCTTGCCTGGCATGTGCAGGGACATAGGTTTGAACCCCAGCACCACGTACACAGTGAAGTATCAGAGCAAAGAAAGCTAGATGAAAAACTAAATAAAATTGATTCTCTCTTTCTCACTGACCCTTTCTATTTAAATATAAAAGAAGAAGGGAAGGCCAACTAGTCCAATCTCCTGCTTCTAGAGGGCCCTGCCCCGTGAATTCTGAAGTACATTCCAAGCACCATACACCAGGTCATAAGGGAAGGTCATTTTTCTTTTCATGGAAAGTAGAAAGGCAGCACCTCACATTCCAGAAGACCACGGGTGAGCACTTTATTGCTGTCTTAGGAGATCACACAATGTGCCCCAGTTCATCCAGGCACGGATAATGACAGAGCCTAATGCCTGGTGTGTTGAGCTCTGCGGACTTCCACGTCCGTCATTTCATTTGATCCTCCCATCAGCCTCATAAGGTAGATGGGCTTTAATCCGATTGACAGATGAAGAAACTGAGGCTTTGAGAGGGCACCCAGTGGGTGGCCAATGAAGGTCTTGAAGTCTTTCTTTTGACCTTGAGTTGCTACAAACCGTGTACTGTGAACCTCCACAAGAACGGGAGATGCATTTACTCATCTAGCATTTATGAAACACACACTATGTGCCCACTTACAGGATAGGTGCTACTCAGTCCTGGTGGCTGTCTCAGCCAACAGTTCTCCCTTCACTGTGCTGTATCCTGGAACCTTGCTGTGCTCCAAGATGGGCACTGACGTGGCTCCTACACTGCCCTCCTGGAGACCCTGGGAATGGCTGTCAGGAAACACTCCAGGACATTCTGTGGCAATTCCTTCTCCTGCCTGGAAGAACCCTGGTGCCCCAGCTTCCTTCCCCACTCTTCTCCCTCAATCCCAGAGACTCACTCACCTAGTTTCTCTTTGTGCTTCAAAGTGGTCACCTCTGCCTTCCCTTAAGGGTCTTCTCCCAAACATAGCTATAGAAGAAGAAGCTGTGGTTTCTGTCACTTGCCTCTTGCTAAGGACACTGGAGCCAATTGCACAAGCCTAAAGCTTTTCTTGCTCATCATGAACAGAAATAATCAGAGGGAAATCAAACCGGCCCCCATGGCAATGACAGCCATCCCAGGGTCGCACTATCTGATGTAGCAACCACTGGCCGCATGTGGCTGTCAAGCACTTGAAATGAGCTATAGCTGAGTGCAGTGGGGCACACCTGTAATCCCAATAACCCAGGAGGCTGAGGCAGGAGGATCACGAGTTCAAAGCCGGCCTCAGCAACTTCACAAGGCTCTGTCTCAAAATGAAATATACAAAGCGCTGGGGATATGGTCAGTGTAAGCACCCCTGAGTTCAATCCCTGGTCCAAAAGAAAAAAAAGTTAAAGCAAATCTTTAAATTTTTAAATTGATATATAATTCATCTACTATAGCTCATCGTTTTGGTTTTTGTTTGTTTTTGTTTTGATACTGAACCCAAGGGCTCTTTACCACTGAGCTGCATCCCCCAATTCTTTTAATTTTTAATTTTGAAACAGGGCCTCACAAATTTTGTGGTCATCATCACTAATTCCAGAATATTTTCACTACCCACAAAAAAGAAGCCCATATCCATCAGCAGTTACCCCTTATTCCCCTTCTCCACCTCATCCCCGTCCCAGTCTCTGTCCCTGTCTCCCCCTCACCCCCTCAGCATCCACTAATCTGCTTTCTTCCTTTGTGGTTTTGCTATTCCGGGCATTTCATATAATTGGATCATAGAAGTTTGGGCCTGGTTTCTTTGAATTATCACATTTTCAAGGTTCATCCTGGTACAAGCTGGTACTTCATTCCTTTTTATGGCTGAATATTTTTCCGTTGCATGAATAGACCACATCTCTTGTTCATTCGATCATTCAGCCGGTAAAGGATCTTGTTTCCCCATTCATCCACGGGACAGTTTCCACGTTGGGGCTGCTGTGAACATCTGTGTGTAAGTTCTTGCGTGGAAGATGTTTTCAGTTCTCTTGAGAACTAGGCGTAGAACTGCGCGTTTGTAGGTAACTTGGCGCTTGACATTTTGAGTACTGGCCACATTGTTTTCCAAAGTGGATGCACCATTTATATTCTTACCAGCTGCGTATGAGGGTTCCAATTTCTCTGTATCCTTACTAACACTTATTTTTGTCTGGCTTTTATTAGAGAACTATTGCTTGTGAGGTATGTATCTCATTGTGATTTTACCGATCTCAGAGGATATGGGTTTTATTAAATAATGTGGCAGTTTCCTTGCTCCTCTTCTGTTAGTCCTTTTCCTCTTTCTGAAGACGCATCTTTCAGAATCACTTTACTTACTTTCGTTGTTTTAATTGCTACTTATACACCAGCAACTCCCAAACCTACACCTCAAGCCCAGGTCTATTTCCTGAGCCTCAGATCCTTATTAGTGACAATTTGTCAGGCATTTAAACTTTGTCATGAGCAAAGAAATCCATCATCTCAATTGCCATGATCATCTCTCCCTCCATATTGCCTGCCATGGTTTTAAGCATCCCCTGGTACTGGGAACTGGACCGAGGGGTACTCTACACTGAGCTACAGCCCCAACCCTTTTATTTTTTATTTTGAGACAGGGTCTTGCTTAGTTGCTGAGCCTGGCCTCAAACTTGGCAATCCTGCTGCCTCAGCCTCCTGAGTCACTGGGATTACCGGCATGTGCTACAACGCCCAGACATAAGCCTCATCATCTATTCACTCAACCCAACCGGAAAACTTGGAGTCACCCTCTACTACTCATTTGTCTTTCCCCACTTCATTGAATCTTATCAACTTTGTCCCAGAAATGTCTATGAAATGTACCTCCCTCTCGCTCTCTCTGTTCATGCTCAACTTTGGTCCTGAATCTCATGATTTCTGGACTATTGCGGCAGCCTCCTGCAAGTCTTCTACTGGTTTCCCTCCAGTTTCTCCCAGTTTGGAGAACTCCATTCTCCAAACAATTGTCAGAGCCCTCTTTCCAAAATACAAGTCCATTGTTACTTCTCTGTTAAAAATGTGTATGCTGGGCTAGAGCGGTGGCTCAGTGGTAGAGCACTTGCCTGGCATGTGTGAGGACCTGGGACTGAACCCCAGCACCACGTACACAACTAAGTGTCTGGAAAACAAAAAACAAATGAAAAAATAAATAAAATTGATTCTGTCTTTCTCTATCTCATGCTATTTCTCTTTAAAAAAAAAATCTATGCTTCTCCCCTGCCCACTGGGTGAAGCCCACTTTGCTTAGCAGGGTGTGTAGCCTGTCATATCTACCTCCAGTGTACAGTTCTCCTTTTTTTTTTTCTTTTAAAGAGAGAGCAACAGTGAGAGAGAGAGAGAGAGAATCAATTTATTTAATTTTTCATGCAGCCTTTGTTGCTCCGACACTTCATTGTGTACGTGTGCTGGGGTTGAATCCGCGTCCTCGTGCATGCCAGGCAAGCACCATAACCAATGAGCCACCACTCCAGCCCCTCCAGCGTACAATTCTGGTTTCATCTCCCACCACCTCCTCTGCTGCAGTTACGAAGAACTTCTCCACAGTCCCTGGATGTGCCGAGGACCCTCGCACTTGCCTGCTTTCTTCCCTCTGCTGAGAAGTCCTTCCTTCTCTTTTCTCTGGTGCCCAGATGACTTCTCTGAAGGAGGGCGGCTCCAAAGCTTTACTCCCAGGTTCCCACCACCCTTTTGTATCCCCAGGTTCTGCCTTGGGCAGGCCACCTGGCGTCCTGGATGGAATGGCTTGGCAGCCTCGTTTGCTGCCTCTCTCTCTGTAGATCTTCACTTCTTCTCCCACCACAGTGGGAGAACCAGACCCACCTTCCAATTGTTCTATAGCTTAAAGACCAAGCTAAATGCCTGGCTCTCCCCCAACTCTGTCTGACTCCCCCAGCGTGTACCAGAGGGCAAGGCCCCAGCCTCTTCTTTCAGATGGCCAGGGGAATTTCCCCTTCATTACCATGGCACATGAAGATCCCCTGGCACCTAGGGCTTCAGCTGCACTCAAGAGTTACAGTGCATCTGCAGCCTGAAAGGAGGAACTCTCCAGGACTGGGCATGGGACATGGTGGCTTGAGGTTTATCATTTTACAGAGGGAAAAATCCCCAGGAAAAGTCAGTGTTGAATGGAGGTGGTGTCTTCCTAGGCTCCTGTAGAGAATTCAGGAAGATATTGGCAGAGGCTTCTCACAATATGTTAGAGGCCAGGATGGAGAGATGCAAATTGGAAGGTGCAGTTGGGTGCTGATTGAGGGCTCCCTGGAGGTTTCTAGTGGGGTGCTGGGGAGTTCTACTGGGACTCTGCCTTGTCCACCAGGTGCAAGGATTTAGAAAGCATGCCTCCCAGATTTGCAGATTATCTGAAGCCTAGAAGGACAATGAACTTTTAGATAGCAAAATCAGGATCCAAAAAGTTCTGCTCAGGTGGGCTGATGGGCTCCGTGGCCTTGAGCTTTTCTAGCCTAGAGAAGAGCAGTCTAAGGGAGGCGGTATAATACATCTCAAATGTGTGCAGAACACTCATGCAGAACAGAGGGCTCTGCCTTGTTTTATTCAGCCTCATGGCTAAAACCAGACACAGAAGGGCTTTCTGAGAGAGCCAACTTAGAGAGGAAAGCACCACTGGGAATGGTGGCTCACCTCAGGAGGCTGAAATAGGAGGCTCTCCACATTGGAGGCCAGCCTGGGCAATTTAGCAAGACCCTGTTTCAAAATAAAAATAAAAATAGCTGGACTTAGTGGCACATGCCTGCAATTCCAGCAACTTGGGAGGCTGAGGCAGGAGGATCATGAGTTCAAAGCCAGCCTAAGCAACTTAGCGAGGTCCTAAGCAATTTAGTGAGACCTTGTCTCAAAATAAAAAAATATAAATGACTGGGGATGTGGCTCAGTGGTTACGCATGCCTGGGTTTAATCCCCAGTACCCAAATAAATAAATAAAAATAAAAATAGAAATAAAAAAGGTAAGGATATAATTCAGTAGTAAAGTGCCCTTGGGCTTAATACCCAGTACTGAAAGAAGAAGAGGAGGAGGAGGAGGAAGAGGAAGAGGAGGAAAAGGGGAGTGGGGCTCAGTTTCTTCAAAAAGAACTAAGCTTTGGGGCTGGAGCGGTGGTTACAGCGCTTGCATGCGCAAGTACACGGGTTCAAACCCCAGCACCACATACACAACTATGTCTCGGAGCAACGAAAGCCATGTGAAAAACTCAATAAAAATTGATTTAAAAATTGAAAAAAAAAGAACCAAGCTCCCTGTCCCTGGAAGTATTCAGCACACTGCTTGACAGGAACACTGTAGGAAAGATTTAAATATTTGCCGTTTATTTCAGCAAATATTTATTCCGTACAAAGTACTCTGTTAGGCCAGGTGCTAAGGACAGAAACAAAAGGCCAGTCCCTTTATTTCAAGTCACCCACTGTCTAGTGGGTAAGAGAGTAAGTCAAGTGAGGGAGCCAGAGAGAGCTGTGAGCTGGACCTGCTGCAGGGACACAGAGCAGGGGCTCCTGACCCAGGGGTTCGAAGGCCACCGAAAGGGCGGATGAGCTGAGTGTCAGTAGAATATCAAGAGAAACTACTGTTATTAATTGTGCAGGTAAGATGATGTTATCTTAACTACCTTTTTAAAAGTTTCTGTCTTTTAGAGATACATGCTGAAATATGTATACCTGAAATAACATACCTGGAATTTGCTTTAAAATAATCTAGGGATAGGGACTAGGGATGTAGCTCAGTGGCAGAGCACTTGCATAGCAAGCCAGAGACTTTGGTTCCATCCGTAATACTTCAAAATAAATAAATAAATAAATAAATAAAGTAATCTAAGAATGGGAGAAAAATGGGTGGGCATTTAGATGAAACAGAATTGGCCACTTCAAGACTGTTGAAGCTGGGCAAGGGAGACGCTGAGCTCTCTAGTTTTGTGTACAGTTGGAATTTCTCATAATTAAAAGTTAAGCAGGGGGACTGGAGTGGTGGCTCAGTGGTTACAGCACTTGGCTGGCATGCTCGAGTACGCGGGTTCGAACTCCAGCACCCACGTACACAACTAAGTGTCAGAGCAACGAAAGCCATGTGAAAAACTCCACAAAAATTGATTCTCTCTCTCTCTCTCTCTCTCTCTCTCACTATCCTTCTTTATTTTAAAAAAAATATATATGTATTTTTAAAAAAAAGTGTGGGGCTGCAGAGAGCCCAGGACACTTGTTCCTCATTGTGATGTGATCAGAGTGCAAGTATGGCAGGAGGGGAGCTGCAGAGGCAGGAGCAGGCCAGATTAGGAAGGGCTTGGACTTTCATCCTAAAAGCATGGGCTCCGCTGATCAGATTTATGTCTCAGAGCGATCTCTCTGGCTATGGTGTTCAGATGATTCAAAGAGGAGGAAAACTGGAGGCAGGCAGGCCAGCTGGGAGGTGAGAGAAGCAGTGAGGATGGTGGAGGAGCTAACTGGATGTGTTAGGAAGGCAGGGTGTGGGGTGGTGGACAGCTGAAGAGTGGAGGCTGAGGCCTTGGCTCATGCCTGAGGATTGGGGGAGGATGGAGAAGGCAGGAAGGCAGAGTTCTGCTCCCCTCAACATCCTCTGTTTTTCATTAGGCTTAGGACTGACTACAGAATTTTCAGGACCAATGCAAAATGAAAATGTAGGGCTTTGAGTCTGTTTGTTGGAGAATCAGGACTTTGAAGATGGTGGCAGCGGAGCATTAGAGGAAGCACAGACCCTCTCGAGCACGGGGCCCTGAGGGACTGCGGAGGTCAAGCATCATGAAGCTGCTCCCAATTAGGCATGGTAGCCTTTCCTGTTTAGAAAAGGCAGGAGGGTATGTGGGTGAGAGCCAGGGCTCCTGCTTACAGCTCCAGCAGCCAGAGGACAACATGTTCCTCCTGCTACCCCTGGGACCCAAGTGGGACCCAGCACTGGGACAAGTAGCTGACTTTTAAGTAGATCTTTGCAATGTTTTCCAAACTCGCTGGGTTCCTGTATGCTAGGGTGAAATGAAGAAGCAGGAAGTAGCAAGCAGGCTTTTCAGAGCGCAGGCCATGAAAGTTCTTGTTTGTTTCTCCAAAGACATTTCCTGGTTTCTCCAAAAATGGAGTTTGCTATAAACTTTCCAGCATGAGTCACCAGACCAGTTGGCAAAACATTTAGGTCTGCACAAAGCAGTGGAGCTGACCCTACGTTGGCAGAGAGGGTCGGCCCTAAGCACCTCCAGGCCCCTGGAGATGGCTTCTTCATAACCCCAAGCAGAAGTCAGAGTGGCCGCCAGGGAGCCAGGGCATTGCCAGCACAGCCTAAGGCAGTCGTCTCCCCTCCAAAGCTCTTCCCGCCTTGCAGTAGTGTGCTAGGCCTCTGGTGAGAGAAGGGAGAGGTGAATCCCCCCTCCTCCTCTTCTGGTGCCTCTGGCACAACTGCTCCTCAAGGTCAGGCCACCTCCCCATTCAACACCCCCTTCACTAGAAACCGGGCCCCTTCCAAGCTCAAAGCAATCAAGGATCCCCATTCCCTTTGGCAGAGAGTTTGGTGACAGATTGGGTGCAAGAGCCCAGCCACCCAAGTTTGCACATCATTCATTGTCTTTTCTGGAAGCTGCCTCTGCTCCCCATCATTTCCAAGGGCAGAGCAGGCACAGAGACAGGGCTGTCGCTCCCCCTTGTGTGGAGCTGGTTTTCTGCCAAACTGCATCAGGAAAGACCCTTTACACCCCGGCACACATCACTGCCCCTTTCTGGGAGTACCATGACTCCCCGGTTCCCTGCTGAGATCAGCCTGGGAGGGACAAATGAGCTGCGGAGCTGCTGTGTACACCAGAGCAGGAGGCGGTGCCAGAGACCCTCCTGGCCCTTCTGCTCAGGACCGATATTTATCACCAGTGCTGGGACAGAACTGGACAGCAGAGCCAGGCAGAGGCTGAAGAGCACTGTCCCCATCTATACCACCCAGCACTTCTCCCTCACCACGCACGTGAGGAATCTTGCTTTTTAATTTTTTCATGTTATTTATTTTGCAAGGCTGGGAATGGAACCCAGCACCTCACGCATGCTGGGCAAGGGCTCCACCACTGGGCTATACCCTCAGCCCAAGTCTTGCGTTTCTATTTTGTTTAGTTCTTTCTATGAAACTAAATTATTTAAAGATAATTCTCTCTCTCTCTCTCTCTCCCATTTGTTATTATAAAGAGAAAGGGAGAGAGTGAGAAAGAGATAATCATTTTTTTTAAGAGAGAGGGACAGTGAGAGTGAGAGAGAGAAAGAGAGAATCAATATTTTATTTAGTTTTTCATGTGGCTTTCATTGTTCAGACACTTTGTTTTGTTCGTGGTGCTGGGGTTTGAACCTGTATCCTTGTGCATGCCAGCCAAGTGCCATAACCGCTGAGCCACCATTCCAGCCCCAAGAGAATCAATTTTTATTTATTTTTCCTTCTGACTTTTGTTTCTCCAACATTTAGTTGCGTATGTGGTGCTAGGATTTGAACCTGGGTCCTTGCACATGCCAGGCAAGCTCTCCAACTGCTGAACCACCGCTCCAGCCCAATAATTTTCTTTTTTAATAAAAAAAAAAAATACTGGTTTTATTTTCCTTTTTATTTATCATAAAAGTAGTGCAGACATTAGATGTCTGTTTGAAAAGAAAAAGCTAAATTGTTGACCTTGTATTGTATCCCAAAGTCAAATTCAAGTGAATTACAGGCCAAGCTGAACCCTCTCTGGACACAGGGGTGGAGCTCAGCTTGAAGACAGGAGCTTTCCAAGTGGTGGGAACATCTATGCAAAGGCACCTGATTCCAGCAGGACTGATGGAGACTGCAGGGATAAAGGCCAACACAAGCCAAGGCAGGACTTCAGGAGCCAGGCCAGGAGGGGCCTACGAGTCTGCACTTGGTCCTGGGAGCGCTGGGGACAACTTTAAGGTTTTAGGCAAAGTGAGTTGAGAGATATATGCTTCAGAAGGGCCCCATGGCTGCAGCCTGGAGATTGTTCTGGAGGAGATCAGCTAAATTTGAGACAAGGTAGTTATCCTAACAACAACCTTGAGAGCAGGCCTGGCCTGGACCAGGGCCACATGAACAAGGATGGAGAAACTGGTGTGAGTGGCTTTCTGCCATCTGCATGTGGGAGGAGAGGGAGGAAAAATGGTCATGTATGAAGTAAGCTGATTTCCCTTTCTCTGCCAAGTCCTCGGGCTGCAGAGGGTCCAGGCAGCATCCCCGTCCCTGTACCCTCTCCTCCTCCCTGCAGGGCTTCTGAGTGGAGCACTGGATGTCCAGAGGAAGGATTCCCCAAGAAAGGGAGTATGCAGGGCACACAAGATGTTCGCTAGACAGCAGGATGCAAGGGTTGGGCACTCTGTAGTAGCTTTGAGAGGCGTCAGAACACAGATGCCGCAGAGTGGATGAGGTCACCCAGGGAGAGGGGCTGAAAGTGGCAACAAGGAGGCTTGAAATAAGACAATGAAAACACCCCCACAGGAGTGCCCAGCCTTTCAGGAAGCTGAAAAGGAGGAAAACCATGGGGGGAGGGGGAACCGAGGGAGGGAAGCATTTAGGAATCCAGGCCCTGGTCCTTGGGACCAAAAGTTCCCCAAGCAATTGAGCAAGCTAATGAATGAAGGATGCAAACCTGATTTAGCAACAAGAGGGTCAGAAGCCATCTGGGTGAAACTAATTCCCTGGAACGTAGGGAGTGAGGTGAGATTGTGTGGGTTTGTGGAACCAGTAGGATGAAAAAGTAGAACTGTCTGGGGGAAGTTTGGGAAGACTAGAGAGAGAGATGGCCTGGTAGGGACTATGGGGTTAAGGCAGGAAGCTGAGTAACGAGGGAGAGAAGTGTTGAAAGGCGAGAGGAAGGGCTGGGAAAGGGCTGTGGGGGAGAACTGGGGGGCAGGGGAGCCTGAGGCAGGGGACAGGGAAGGAGGAAAGGTGATGAGCAGGGAGCTGCTTGCAGAAGTGATGGCTGGAAGCTGGAGAATTCCCACTGGTGCCTTTCTGTTTCTTCCTGGGAAGGGTAGAGGGGATTGTCTGCTGAGGATGGAGGTGCAGTGAGACCAGAGTCCCAAGGCAAAGGGAGAGAGATGCTGTAGAGGACCGGGAGAGAGTTAATGAGGGACAGGGACGGTCACCACAGCCTCCTTTCCTTGGAAGCTTCCTGGGCTGCTGGCACTGTTGTAAATGCTTTGCCTGCAGCACCTCCTTGAAGCCTCCCAAGAGCTCTGTGAAAGATTATGGTCCCATTTTTACAGATGAGAGGTTCATTAACCCACCCAGGATGCCAAAAGAGCAGAGCCTGGAGTCCCTGCATTCGAACACTAGAGCTGGTGCTTGGCACTGGTGCCACTCAGGAGGGGCGGGCAGCAGGATCTGCACCTTCCGGTGGGTGGGCTGCTTTCCCCAGATGGCAGCAGCGAGGAGTTGCGAGACTCAGGGTTGGGGCTGTGCTCAGCACTCATGCCCTGGGCCGAGGATGTTGGCAGGATGGTGAATGCAGGCCAAGGTAGGCCAGGAGGTGAAGCAGTTGAGGTGGATGGTATGGAGAGGTCATAAGCTGGGTCTCACTCTGCTTATGAGTGTGCGCCCGAAGGAGTTGGAAATAGGGACCCCAGAAATTTGGACACACATATTCTAACAACAATATTCATAGGAGCCAAAACTGACCCAAGTGTCCGTCAACAGATGAATGAATCAACAAAACATGGTCTGCATGTACGGTGGAATATTATTTTGCCTTTAAAAGGAAAGGAAATTCTGAATTTTGAACTTTTGAAATGGCTCTTTTCCCAGGCAGCATCCTCCATTTAGCAGAACATGAGTCTCTCTCTCTCACTGTGCAGAAGGGGCGACTGACTGATCAGTGCCTTTCTTAGGCACTACAGTAATGCAATAGTCAATAAGGCTGTGGAGGAAAAAATCTTACAGGAAACAGTGGGAAAGGAAGACCTCTCAAGACACAGCTGAAAGTCACAGTATGTGACCAGCCCTGGCTCCCCCAGCCACCCGGGAAGGGCCCCTCCCCGCTCCCTCTGGCTGAGGCTGGAGCCTCACCAGCCCTGCCTGCTCTGGACTGGGTGCTTAGGAGTGAATTACATAGATGACTTATGAAAAGCACTTAGCATAGTGTCTCGCACCTTGTAAACACTGGATGGTTGTGGATATTATTATTAACATTCTTATTTAGTGCTGGGTGGCTGTTGAAAAGAGCTTTCTCCGGGGACTAGGTGTTCAGGTGAAAAGTGGCTTGGCCCATGGCTCCACTCATGCACTATGTTGTAACACAATCGGCCTTCTTATCCACTGGATTCAACCGGCTGTGGATAGAATATATTTGAAAAAAATAGTACTAAAAATAGCAATACAACAGACAAAATAAGACAGGTTGCATGTAATTTTTATTTATTTGATTTTTTTTTTTAAAGAGAGAGAGAGAGAATCGATTTTATTTAGGTTTTTCATGTGGCTTTCGTTGCTCCAACACTTCATTGTGTACGTGGTGCTGGGGTTTGAACCTGAGTCCTCATGCATTCCAGGCAAGTGCTGTAACCACTGAGCCACACAGCTCCAGCCCACATGTAATCTTTAAATACAATATAACAAGTTGCATTTAATTTACATTGCTTTAAATATTGTAGGCAATCGAGAGGCGATTTAAAGCATGCAAGGGATGTGCATAGGTTGTGTGCAAATACGAGGCCATTTTACCCAAGGGACTTGAACATCCGCAGCCTTTGGTATTTGAGGGACTCCTGGAGCCAATGCCCTGTGGATACTGAGGGAGATGGTATGGAGCTTAAAAGTCCAGACTTCAGAGCATGAGAACCTGAACTTGAATCCTTGTTTCAACATGAATTAGCTGTGTGTGTTCTTGGGCTTCAGTTTCTTCATCTCTAAAATGCAGATAACAGTACTCGGTCCCTGGAGGGTCCACGTGAGCAGCACCCCCCAGGAGCAGGTTACCATCTGGGAGCACACGCAGCAGCTTGCCAGTAAGCTCTGGCAAGGTTACCTCGCCTTGGGCTGGAGAGGTGAGGTGTTAAGAAGCCTTGGTGGGGCACAGGGCTCCCAGCTGAGGATTTGGGAAACAGGGTTGAGCATAGGTCCTGGACCTTGAATCTTAGGCTCACTGGCAGCCAGCGGTAGGGCCATGCCCATTAGATAAAGGGACTTAAAGCTAGACGTAAGTGCCTCCAAGCTCAGGGTTTCTCTGGCTTCGTCACTGGGTAGAAGGAATGGCCTTAGTCTTGCCATACCCATACCCAAGGCCTGACCATCTGCAGGTGCGCACCAGGGGCTGGAGCCTGCTTGCTACTGTCGGAGCTGACTCACCTGCTCACAAGTAGCTGACCACTGCAGAGCCTGGGAAGCCAGAGAGGCCAAGCAGAGTGGGGCTGGGTGGCAGGACTGTCTGGGATGCCTGCAGTACACAGCTCTTCTTAGCTCTGTGGCTGCACCAGCCCTGGCTTCTCAGCTCAGAACTCAGCAGGTGCACGTCTCCCTCGAGGGTGCTCACCTGACCCGCTCTGAAGCCCGGAGCATGCGAGAGATTGGATCCAAATGGCCTGAATTCTTTTGGGGGAAGCAGGGGGCAAGCCTTTAATACTGCCTATCGTGTTTAGTGAGTGTCCACTGACAGGCTTTGGGTGGGGAGCAGGGGTGACTGAGACATCTGCCCACCTCTGGTGTTGAAAGGCCAGATGTGGGGGTCACATGGGGTCTCTCTGAGCCTGACACCTCTCCGTTTCAGACAGTCTCCATGTGGATTATTTGAGGATGGCGCACTTGGCTGCCAATAAGCCTCCCCAGAGCACTGGTGCTGTGCAAAGCCCTTGCGGGGTTGTTCTCCTGCCGAGGTCAGGGGCTGGAGGCCGCAGTTGTGCAGGGTGGTCAGCACACTCATGGAGCACGCGAGGAGGCAGTACTGCAGCCTCCGTCTCACAGGACAAAGGCTCCCAACCAAAATTAGGAATTCTATTTTAAGTCTGTGTTCTTAGGAGACTCACAGTACTCCAGCATGGGCAGAAGCTGAGTGCATGTGTGGTCTTTGTGTACAAGCCCTAGAACATTCCAAAAAGTTTGTTTCCAGAGATGCTAACTGAAGGGGAGGAGGTTATAGTCTCACTAATAACCTCACTCCCCTTTTCCTTCCCCTTCTCCAGTCCCTTCTCTGGGGCCTCCATTTCCTCATAGACTTCTTACAGGTAGGAGGGATGAAGAGAAGCTTCCTTCAGAATGTGTCCTGCAAGGGCCAGTAGAGAAAGTCCGTGTTTTCCTGGAGTGGGGGCTTTGAGTGGGGGAAGCCAGCATAAGACTATCTGGGAGGTGTCAGAGCTAGGGTGACCAAAACAGGGTTGCTGTGAACTGCAGAGGTTTTGTCCACTACCGGGCAGGAGTTGAGAAAGGGACTGTGTGGCCATTTCAGGGAGGCTGCAGTGACTCTGCGGCCAGCCTGAGGGCTATCTTCCCCAATACCCTCTGCTACCTGCACTTTGTCAGCTTGTCCCCTTGTCTGCCTTGCCCCCTAAACTATGAAGATGAGACTCAGGTAGCACTGTGTCCCTATCCTGAAGGACGAAGCCATGAGTGGGTGAACGAGCAAGGACCACACAAGGATTCTAGGGGCACTGGCACCTCTTTGCACCCTGAGCCCCACACAGGCTCAATAAGTATGGCTCCTTACAAGTGCTAGCTGTCATTGTTATTTTTTTTAAGAGAGAGAGAAAGAGAGAATCAATTTTATTTAGTTTTTCATGTGGTTTGTGTTGTTCTGACACTTTGTTCAAACCCGTGTCCTTGCGCATGCCAGGGAAGCACCGTAACCCCTGAGCCACAGTTCCAGCCCTGTTAGTTGTCATTATTATTGGTGGGAATGATGCCTGTCTCCATCTCACTGTGCCACTACCTCTGTCACACACGGTTGGGATGGGACCTGGAGACCGGCTTCCCAAAGCAACCCAGTCCCTTCCTAGCCTCTAGCCTTCCAGGTAGGTTTCTGGGGTCTGGGATGTGCTCATTTCCTTGTCTGTGGAAAAGTACAAAATGTAGTTCCATTGACCTCTGTGTAAATGCTTAATTTTACCTGCAAAGAGGGCAGGAACCTCCAGTAGAAGGAGGGATGGGGTCCTACTACCTGCCTCTGTTTAATCACTTTACATAAAGGGTCCAGAATGGTCACAGTCTATCTCTTATTCAAGCCTTTTTGACATCAGGACCTTGGTTTGAGTCCTGACTCTAACACTCACAACCCAGTGAGGAGCTCCAGGGTGGTCAGTCCTATTGTGCATGTAAGACAAATTCAAAGGAGCTCAGTAACTTAACAGGTCACACAGTTAGTTTGGGGCAGAGCTGGGATTTGCACACAGGACAACTGCCTACAAGGCCAATGAGCTCCCATGCCATGATGGTTGGAACTTTTCCAGAACAATACCCAGTTTTCTTGCTAGCTCTGAAGGGGACCTGCAGCTTGCTAGGGCAATGCCAGTTGTTGAAAGATCTGTCTGATGACATGGGCCGAGCCTCTGCAGAGGGATGCTGCCTCACAGACCATATTTCCTGCGGTCCCTTCCCAGACTCCCAGCCCCAGCAATGTCCCAGCAATGCTACTTGCCCCAAACAGCTTCGCACCCTCCTGAAATTGCTCTCAGGGGAATCTTGAATCTCTCTTCTTGGTGGAAAGCTGTTAAGAGTTGGCACTCCACATGGAAGGAGGAGGAGACTAGAGGGGACAACTCCTTGATGCCCCTAGCCTGGGCCCAGCTGCTGGCCCTGCCCTTCACACCAGCCCTGAAAGGGAGCTGCTCTCCCAGGAGACCTGTGGCCAGCTCCTCCCTACCCTCCCTTGTGCACACAGATGACACTGGCTGCTACAGTTCCTAGACCAGGAGTCACCAGGTGGCTGAAGAGAGTGCCCACTGCTGGGACAGTTTCTTGGGAAGAGCAGGCGAGTGAGATCTTGGGTTCTGAGATGTGGTGCAAGACCAGGAAGGACAGGTGGTAAGGGGTTGGCACACTAGGAACAGGACAAGGAGATGTCACATTTCCATGACTTTCCTGGTAAATGTGACCTTGACCTGGAAGAAACAAGAAGCAGGCCAACACCAAAGTAGAAATGAATTTTCTAGTGAGCTCTAGATCCACATGCAGGAGGCTGTCAGTGCCCTCAGGGACCATAGCTAAGGCCTGGGAAGAGCTTCTTACCAAAAGCAGAGCAGAGACCCAAGTCCCTGTGTCCCGCCTGGAGCTTGACCTAGAGGCATTCTGGATGTCTCCAGAAGGCCTTGGGGTGGGGGTAAGGGAGGTACTCACTGGACACAGCAAGAGTGGCACCGAGCCATCTGAATCAGCATCACCTCAGTCTTGCTTTAGAGGAGAAACAAAGGTGCCTGAATTCATGACAAAGGTGTCACATGTGAGGGGGATGGTCATGGCAGTCACCCTGCCCTCCTTGGCTCTGCCTGTCCTGGGCAAGCTGCTGGAAGGGGACTTACAAGTAAAAGCAGTCCTGTGCTTTCTGACCTCACAGGTGAGCAGTTCTCCCAGGCTCCTTCTGCAGACTCCATGGCAGCTCCTGGGGCCAGGATGACTCTCAGAGGGGGAGACACTTCCTCCTCAGGTGCCAGGTCTCAGGAAGGAAAGAGACGAGCTGGGAGGGTCGGCATGAGCTGGGGGCCCAGTGGGTTGGCACTGAATGCAGCATGCAGACGCTTTGGCTCTAGCACTCAAAGTTCTTTTTTTTTTTTTTCTTTAAAGAGAGGGACAGTGAGAGAGAGAGAGAGAGAGAGAGAGAGAATCAATTTTATTTAGTTTTCTTTGCTCCAAGACTCTGTTGTATACGTGGTGCTGGGGTTCGAACTTGCATACTGGTGCATGCCAGACAAGCGCTGCAACCACTGAGCCACCACTGCAGCCCCAAGACCTTCTCATTCTTAAGGGACTTTCAGGTAGACAATTCTCTCTTCTTTGGGCAATGGAGGTGCTAAGTTGTCCTCTTTTCTGCAATTGGATACAATTCACAAGGAATTGTATCAGAAGAGCCCTGTTAGGGAGAAGATGCTATACTCTGCTCATTGAACCCACCAGGGGTATCTAACATGGATCCTAACTCATGTGACCAACACAGAACAGCACCACATAGCCATGGCCTGGAGAAGGGACAAGGAGCTGCTTCTTCTTCTTCTTCTTTTTTTTTTTTTTTTGAGAAAGAGAGAAAAAACTTTATTGAGTTTTTCACATGGCCTTAGTTGCTCCAACACTTAGTTGTGTACGTGGTGCTGGGGTTTGAACCTGGGTCCTCATGCTTGCCAGGC